>ML119710.1:0-247730 GCA_003788565.2 Ascobolus immersus RN42 | reverse complement strand
AGAGCATTGTAGATAGCCAATACTGATTTTACCTTCCGAGATTTTTGCCTGGTAAAGTATTCCCGTTGTTTCTCAAATTCGGCCTCCAGAACCTCCTCATCGACAGTGACCTGCACAATCTCACCATACAGATTCTTCACTTCAATCGTCTGCCCGATAATGGTTTGTAGCCTGGCTTTGTGTTTTTCTGCCTCCTTTTCCGCTTTAACCAGTCGCTTGGCTAGAACCATCCCAAATCCAATGTACTTTTGGTGTACCAGAAAGTATCAGGTGTCTTCAAGAAAAACTCTTCTATTCGGAGCACTAGATTCTCTCCCTGCCGCGACGAGCCATTTCAGAAACGACCAAAACCGTTCAACACCTTCTCCATCTGTTTCACCCAAGCCTTCTTGATACATAGCACCGTATATTACCTGACAACGTAGTTCATGTGCCATACCATGAAACTTGTTGACAACTACTGTAACAGACGCCGCGAGATCCGGGTGGTTTGTTGCTAAATACGGCGCAAGTCGACAGGCGACGTCATACGTGAGGATTGTCGAAGATGGGGGAGAACCTATGTCTTCTCTGAAAACGTCGATAAAAGCACGGATAGTATCCACCACGGATTCAAATCGCTCACCAGCATATGAATCTCGGAGAAGTAAAGGAACGTCGTGCCTGCACACGATAGCAAAGAGCCCGGTTTCGTCGCAATGTTTCATAGATTGCGGTTTCGCTCCAGCCGTCCTGTTGCCCGCGGCCTTGAAGTTATGCGAGCAAATATCTGACGTTGGTGCATTTTTCGACTTTTCGGTGGTGGCAGTAGATTTGAGAGTATCGGTGACGTGAGCAAAAAGTCTTGAGCTGTGGGCTGCAATTCTATTACTGGAAGCGTTCTTTCGCCGGAAATGTTGGAAATTGCCATCCAAACAAATAGTGATCGGATCGTCTTTATTCGGGCACAGGTATCGGTAGAAGCATGGTGGGCAGCGGGTGGTGAGACTGCGAGGGTCGAACAGCTTTTGTGCCATCTCTTCTGGAATCAACACCTCTTGAGTCGTCGACATCCACCGCCCAATTCCGTTCTGTAATTCTTCCATAATGTCGTCTCCAACTCGTTCTTGAGACATCGCATGAGCGCGGGTAAAGAAGGGAAGAACTTTCCGAAAGCTTTCCTTATAACACTTCGTCGGGATTCGGAGGATTTCTCGGTGCCATTCCGCAAGTGAATTAGCAAGACCATCCTTTGTTTGCTTCGCAAAATGGAGCACGGTCCGAAAATATCGAAGGAGTCTTAAGGAGAATGCAATACGACAGCGCTTTGGTTTGATTGGGAAGTAACCTTCAACCAAAAGTCTCGTCAGAGGTACTGGGCATTCGCATATGGTGAATTTCCGAATTGCTGATTCTATTCAAGCGAAAACAGTTAGTTAAAGCGTATCCCGAAAGAAGGACAGGGTCAGTGGTAGTAGACACTGATGGCATAATTAGCTACTCATTAGCACCCACTAATGAGTAGCTAATGTGTCCCTACCAACAGGAACATTCCACGCAACAGCAGTCTTAAACAAATCATAATGGTATGCTTAGGACGTGCTAATTGCACGCGTAGGACCTGCTTAGGACATGTTCAACGCATGATAAACATATCCTAAGGACCGCCACGTGCTGGGGGCATGCTGAAGACATCCTCAGCATTCGCTTAAGATGTCTTCAGCCCTCATGTATTTAACACGGAGTGTCCCAAACTACATGCATGAGGGCTGAGGACATGCTGAGGATGTCTTCAGCATTCGCTTAAGATGTCTTCAGCCCTCATGCATTTAACACGGAGTGTCCCAAACTATCCTTTCCCATCGGTGCTGGACTAGCGACGTACCTTCCCAACCAATGCAGTACACCTCTATTTCTCTCTGCTGCCCTGTCGAACATTCACAATGTCGTTTATTTCTCCCGAGAACGGTGGCGTATTCGTAAAGACACTCTACCAAATCCGACTCTTCCCTTGCCTGACGATCTGCGTTAGATAACCCATTTTCATCCGCATCTTCCATGCTGATATCGACGCCATTCGGTAGTGCGGTGTATTCGGGTTGAAGTTGTGGAGGTAGAAAATCTCGTCTCTCGTCCTCTTCCGTACAGCCAAAGTAGCCCGCTCTGATATTCCCGAGATGGGAAATCCCAAGATTCGCCCCTCGTACCAATCCTTCCTTGTACCGTTTATTATTGTAGGCCTTGTGTACGTTGTCGCGTGGTTTGTATCCTCGACTATTTCGTGATTTCGCCATTTTGTCGCTTTGTCGGGGCAAGTGAGAATGTAGAGGACTTTACACGATGGATCGCGCGGCGGTTCCTGACTGAATTTCCTGTGCTGCTATGGTGCTATTTGGATTGGATCCGCGAGATCTCCAAAATAAAGATGACTGTTCGGAGTGGAGCAGGGCGTATCAACGAAGATTGAAGTTGGAGGCGGGCCTTTTGTATGCTTGGTGAAGGAATAGGTGAATCGTTGGCTTTAACAGGCGCCCGTGGCCAATTGATGTCGAGAATCGCTAATACCGCCGTTGATGGTGTCGCGATTATTCCTGTCAAACTCAAAAATCTTGGCATTAAATCTGAGGCGGTTCGGAAAAATATTGTTCCGGACCCGTCCGGAAGCATATTTCTCCCGATCGGACCGAAAACCCGAGTCTTTCCATGTAAGGGTATGTATTGATCATTACTTTAATATTCATCACTTACATTATTACCTCCGAGCATCTATCGACCTTCGTGATCATTATTTGTCTTAAATGTGCTCATGTAAAAATTCACAAAATGAGGAAATAATCAGCTCTTATCCTTCGGGAATCCCGGCCGTCCACGTACCTAGGTACATTAATGGATTCTTGAATTCGTCTAGCACCTAGTGTAGAAAAGAAGCATCTCAACTCTGCGGACACTCCTACCACCTATACTATCAACTCTCCCTCATAATGCAAATAACCCCGCGTGTAGCTCGTGAGAGATGACCAGATCAGAATGAGTAAACGTCAATCACCCGGCACCGACCAAGCAGTGACGCTGCGCACAGCTTAATGTTATTCCGTTGTTTCCCTTCTTCTTACCACCTGCTGTTCTTACTATTAACCGGCTCGGCGCCGGCCTTGAATCTAGGCCCGGCTTGAATCTAGGGAATCTAAGGCCGGCCTTGAATCTAGGGAATCTAGGCCGGCCTTGAATCTAGGGAATCTAGGCCGGCCTTGAATCTAGGGAATCTAGGCCGGCCTTGAATCTAGGGAATCTAGGCCGGCCTTGAATCTAGGGAATCTAGGCCGGCCTCTCTCCCCCATGCCACAGTATATCAGCCAGCTGACTCTATCGCCACTATCCCTTATTAATGATCACCTCATTTAGCTGTTCTCAGAACAACGCCAACGATCTCACAATTATACGTAGGAGCTAGTGGAGAACGTGACAGAAGGAGCGATTTCAAAAGAGGAATTTAGGAGTAGATTTCGCTCTTTCAATGCCACGCAGGTACGATCTACAACAAGGACACCTATCCCACTACCCCAGACGATGAGAAGAACACCAAGTCGATAACAGATCAGCCCATTCCAATATCACATAAGTCCGCTCCAACAACATCAGTGCAGCCCATTTCAACACCACACAAGTCTGATTCAACAACATCAGTCCGAACGAGATACACCAAGCAATCAGCAGCAACAGCAGCAGCAGCAGCATCCACTTAGAGTTTCGATGACACCGCAGTCGGAAAACATGTCATTGCTTGTGGCACAGGCACTGAGCTCTTAACGACAGCAGCCCCAGATAATGAGGAGAACTCCAAGCTCGCGTTTGCAAAGCCATGGTCAAACTATGAGCAAAACAAATTCAAGACCATCCCCAACGCTTGTTGTGCTCTCTTTTGTTGACTTTCCACATAAGTACTACTTTATTATACAAGTTTGTTTCTCCATTTGGCTTCATACATCACTTGTATGCCCAAATGCTGTTGTTCGCATCTTGCAATTTAAACGATTAACATTGAGTATGTATCGGTAGCAATGATTGCAGCTATTATGTTTCTAGCAACCTTGATTTATTGTACACTTTGTCTTACATCTCTTTTTAATGTAATAGTCTTCAGTTTCGTATATTTCATTAGTTTTGCAAATTCATGGGCGGCACATCGGAAAGGAATGAACTGTGGTCTTGGTGACTAGAAACTCGTCTTGGCTTTATATATCACCTCAGAATGACCTTACAAAGTGACCATGAGATTTATGTATCTCTAACCGCAAAACTGGTAAACTTCTTCACTTCTGGGCCTTTTCTCATACTAATTCCCTGGTTATAGAGCGGGTTAGGGAGAGGGATAGAGACTCTAACCTGAGGCGCCAGCAGTATTGCGCCAGCAGTACTATGCCAGCAGTAACGCGCCACTAGTACCGTGCAAGCAGTAACGCGGCACCAGTACTATGCCAGCAGTACCGTGCTAGCACAAGTTAAGGTGCTTTTTTGAGGCCTCTTTTGGTAGCGCCAGCAGTGCTGACACGCCCTGTACAGAGTTAGTAACAAGGAAGTCTTAATGATGAAGACACATTTCAGATCCTTGTACATGATAGAGGATCTTGAGTTAGCAAAAGGATTTCTTGGGATTCAAATCAAATGAGGGAGTTCTGATGGCAGTATCTTTATATGTCAAAAAGAATACATCAAAATGATCCTAAAGCGTTTCGATCTGTCAGATCTCTGTCCAGCCTCAACTCCACATACTACAAGCATAAAGCTTGAAACTAATTAGAGCTCTATTGCAAACCCTATTAATAGACAAATCTATCAAGAGATCATCTGCAGTCTTATGTATGCTGTCACTGTCGTTTCTTAGACATTGTATATGCTACCCCTCTTTTGAGTCGGTTTAGTAACAATCCTGATAATATGCACGTTGCTGCTGTAAGGCATGTGTTCAGATATGTGCAAAAGACACAAGATCTTGGAATTATTTTTACTTTAGATGATGGTCTTGGATTCCATTTATTCACGGATTCGGACTGGGCTGGTGTTTCGAAACTCGTCGATCTACTTCTGGGTTCATCTTTATGATGGGTGGCGGTGCAGTCTCCTGGCGTTGGCGGGAACAGGCTATGGTAGCTACCTCATCTACAGAAGCTGAGTATGTTGCATGTGCTGGTGTATCTAAAGAGGCTCTTTGGCTTAAACAGTTTCTCAGTGAACTTCAGTTGTTCTAAGGCACAGAATCCTATCAGCCAGTAGCGAATGGTCTCTGTTTATGCCTTCAACCGTATTATCAATACTCAGAAATGAAGGTATAGATGACACGTTCAGTCAGTAGTCTGCCGACCACTCTGATCTTCTGTGATAACAATAGTGTTGTTTCTTTGTCAAGAAACCCTAATCAAATGTGCAAGACTGAGCATATTGATATCTCTTTGCACTTTGTACTGGAGAAGACTCAAGTGGGGGATCTGAATATCATATATATATCTATGCAGGCAATGATCGCAGATGATCTGATAAAGTCTCTTAGTACTGTAAAGCATGAGCAATATATGACGAGTTTAAGATATCTCAGGGAGTGGGAGTGTTGAGATAATAACGCCGATATGCGCTCTTGCACTGTACCTCCAATCGTGGTCCAGTCCTCCAAGGTACCTGGTAATGAGCTTGTTTATCTGTCCTCTGTATTTCATATGTATAGTAAAGCGATCCTCTGTAGAAATGCATACTTTTGTTCTTCAGTGGCTAACCAAGACAGGCCGTCTGCAGTCTGGACCAAAGAGCCTCTTTGGTGGCGAGATTTCGTCAGTCATAAGAGCTGGTTAGCCGTGAAGCTCCTTAGTTGGTCGTGAAAGGTCTTTAGGTGTGAGAGCGTGATGGAGCGCGTCGTTCTAAGGCATAGCAAAGCTGGTCAGTCATGAGAGCAGGTTTCTGTAGCGGTGTTGGTAATTCTGACTCTGGAGGTCACGGTGGCATGTCGAGATGGATGGCTGCAGACAATGTCTTGCAAAGTACAATCGACCTTACGTACAGTACAAGGCATCTTAAATGTTGGAGATGAAGTTGAGGTGGTAGTACAACTCTCGGAATAGTCGATGAGGTACTTCAAGTACCTTAGGACTAGAATGCAAGTTCTCGAATCGACCCTCGAAACATGTTAAAGAGACAACCCGGACCTGACTCGGAAACCATCAACAATTGCCAATACGAGGTCTATCATTCCAGCGAGACGCCTGTTTCAAACTTCGGCTGGAAACGGCATAAAGTCTCGCTAGCAGTGCAATGTGAAATCAAGAGGTATTCCTGGTTTCGTTTATAAGTGGAGACGGAGCAGCAAACGACGCTCTCAAACGGATGTTTCCACACGGACCGATTACTGGAAGTGGGTGCCGATTAAGCATTCAAATTCCCATGTAAACGAGCGGTACTTGGCCGGATGCCAATTACATGGCAGGGAGCATCGCCGGTTGAAAGAGACACAAGGACATGACAACAAGAAGACCGCTATCAGCAACCTCGAAGAACGTATCCAATATTGTACTTTGAATTGACCCCACCCGCTTCAAGTTCCTGCAACATTCCCCTATTCCCAGATCCCTTATCACCGACACAGCCCACAAGTAACACACACGACAACGAACAATTTAGACAAAGCAAAACGCCAATACCGCTGACCGAAAGTTTCGACGCAATGGAAATCTCACAAACGACAACAAGCAACAAAACAAGCAGACAGCATAGAAACGGGATAACAATATAAGTAAGTAGTAATACTAACACAGCGGAAGTGCCAAAAAAACAGAGTACCAAATGGACGGCAAAAACATAAGGGGATAGATAAGCGAGAAAGCAAGGGAATGTGGAATAATGGGAGACCGAAAGTCCGTGTTTCGGGCTCAAACGGCAGAGTCAAGAGTCGATAGCGCCGGATCGTCCATGGGGATCATCACCGTGTCAACTGCGAGACAGTTGGTACCTTGTCGATAAAGGTCGAAAGCAAGTCGCTGGGTCATACCTGCAACATCTTGAATGCGGCCTTGTTGAGGCCTTCTCGTGTGAGGTCGAAGTTCTTGCCGCCGGATCCGTAACCGTGGGTGTAGCCCTTCCACTATCGAGATGTTAGCCACCATCCCTCAAATCCATAATCTCTTCAAGAGTCGTAAAATCCGCCGATCCACCACCATCAATTCCGCCAACAGCACAGGCAACACAAAGAAGGGCATTCTTACCTCGGCCTCAAACTCGCCCCCAACCTTCACAACATCCACATCCTCATCCCCATCATCTCCCGTCTCAGCCTTCCGCTTCTCTTGCTCTGCAGCCCACTGCACCGCCCTGAGCCCCGTCTGCGCCCCAAACAACTGCAACTCCCGTCCCTCAATACCGATCCACCTCCGGCACTTGCCATCCTCCCTACTCACATAGAAGAGCGGCACCTTACTCCACACCGCATTATCCTCCATATGCTGTCGCAGCTCCCTCGTGGGATCGCGGCCAGCGGCGACTTGCGCAGGCGTAGCAACAACACCGCCTATTGGTCTTGGTTCGGCGGTGCCGGAGGTGGGGATGGTGAGGGTTGGGAGGACCGAGAAGATCTCGAGACGCCATTGGTGGAGGAGGTAGATGATTTGCCCGATGAGCAGGCCGATGTTGGGGTAGGTGTATTCGACTGCCTGCAGGACGATGGGGGATGAGCC
The DNA here is from genome assembly GCA_003788565.2 of Ascobolus immersus RN42. NCBI lineage: Eukaryota > Fungi > Ascomycota > Pezizomycetes > Pezizales > Ascobolaceae > Ascobolus > Ascobolus immersus. Next base: position 240,039 of record ML119710.1, on the reverse strand, counting down.
GGCGAGGAAGCGCGCGTGGAAGTCGGCGAGGGCGTGGGAGACAAGCCAGAGGAGTTCGCAGATGCGGTCGGTATCGTCGATTTCTGGGGGTTGAGCGTTAGTGAGACTGAAGGGGAGGAAGATAGTGGTAGGTCTTACTCTGCCAGTAGCAGGCTTGCGGGGTACTCAGGAAAAAGACGATGCCTTCGATGATGTGGTAAACGTTTTCTATCGGCACGTAACCACCTCTAGTCATCTGCTCATACTCCGAGATCTGTAGCCATGCGCGTTAGCATCCACCCAACACCCGGTAGCACTCCTGCTACCATGTCCTCGTTACTCCAGCCTTCTCGGTCCGGTGAACCTACCTCATTCTCCATAACCTCCACCCCTCCATACCCAGCAAAGTCCCGATAAATCATCTCGATCCCATTCAACTCCGGCACTCTCTTGTCCACCTCCCGATAGATCCTCTGCAACCGTCTGTATCCGTACTCTGTAATCAAGGGGACATGGATCTTCTCCTCTATCGGCGTTTCGTCCCTCTTTGCTGCCTCCTCCGCCACCTTTGCCGCTTTCGCTGCTTCTGCTGCTGCCGCAAGAGCCTTCTTACTGTTTTTGCGAATGTAGTTGCCTTTGCCGGGACCTTTGCCTTTAGGATAGACGACCTTCTTCTTAGGAACGGTTGGGACTTCTGGGGCTGACGGGGTCTTTTGGAGTTTCGGCTTTTTGGAGTTGCCTTTGGCGGATTCGGCGACTGAGCGAGAGAGAGCGCTGGAAGGAGGAGGAGAGGATGGGATGGGCCGAGGGACGTAGGTGAAGCGCTGTAGGATGAAGAGAGAGTCGTCTTCGGTGGGAGAAGGCGGGAGGCCGGTTTGCGGGTTGATGCAGTATTCGCGGACGGATTCTTTGGGCGCCATAAGGGTGAGCCATCGGATTGGGCCGGGTGGGATCTAGGAGATACGTGTTAGCCTATGCCGGATGTGCCGCGAAACCCGAACAGTCCGGAACGAACGAGGGGATGAATTCGGGGGTTAGGGAGCGGAGGAGCGGGAACTTGCCTTTTCGGGAACATCATCCCAGCTTTCCACCATCGATGAATCAATCTCTGTGGCCACGATATTCCCTTTCCCATACGTCTCTCCACCCGCTTGCTGCTGCGCCGGGACTGCGGCCGGTGGAGCCACCGCCTTTGTTCTGATGGTCAAGTCCTTCAAATCCTTCAACTCCTTCGTCTCAGCCAGTGTGAGCTGCTTCTTGCCCCCACCCAATGCCTTTGCCTTTGGTGCTGTTGCAGAGTTGATCGGGGTGAAACCATTCGTCTTTGTTTCGCCCATCAGCTGCTGAGTAGGTGTCATCGGCGTACCGGGGCCGGCGAGTGAGCTCCGTGTGCGCTTCACGCCTTTGCCGGAGACGACTGATTCCGTGCCCGTGTCCGAGGCGATGTCGGAGGAGGCATCATGAGCACTGACTGACTTGCGTTTACGGCGGATGGGAGTTTGCGCGGCTAGGTTGGAGAGGGCGGATTGTTTTGCGGCTCGGGCGGGTTTGGTAGACATTGAGGGGAAAACGGGGCGAGGGTATGAGAGGAGAGGCGGTGATGGGGAGATGCGTTACGATAGAGACGGAGAGAAACTCGTGATGGTGATGCGATCAAGGTCGTGATCCTGGTCGTTGATGACTGTTGCTTGCAAGGGTGTTGCGGGTGACGAGATAGAGGCGGTGGTGAAGCTCAATCGATCGTCCTCTCTTCTTGCTTTCCTCGTCCGGATTCTCGTGATGCTCTATTGCCAGCGACTTGAACGTATCCCTGGTGGTATCGTGGTGTTGAGGTTGACCGTCTCGTGATGGTGTTTTGGTCGTGTCTTTTGGTGTCGCAGAAAAGTTCGTTGGCGTCGGCTCTTTCTTGGGTGGTGATGGTGTTTTGCTGGTGGTTGGGTCGGTGCGAGATTTGGTGAGGGAAAGGGGTGCAGGGAGCAAGCACAGACTAGAGATCGAGCGAAAACGCGAAAATCAACCGACGCGAAGTCATGTGTGACGTCAAATCAAAAGAGGGAATAAAACACAGCCTTTTTAAGAGATCATAGGTGGGTTTCGTATTGCTTTTTTGGGCATACAGGAGATCATCTTGTCTACTTCAGTGAGCTTAACGAGGCTTTACTGCGAAAGTTTAACTTTGAGATTGGAATGAGGTTAATCAGGCTGGCTTGCTGGCCGGACCAGTACTTCCGGAATGGATCCATAAGCTTAAGATCTAGAACCATTCTCAGAAGCGCCCTGAGTTTTCTACATCTGGGCATTCCATACCTAAATATTAAGTACACGCTGGTTGATTGTCTTCGAGTCCAAGTCTTTGCGACTCGGAGTTGATTGCCTTTTATCTATTGGGTCGGAACCGTTGACGAGTTGGGAAGTGAGCATCTCCGTTTCTAAGATTGCTTCCTACAATTTCGGGTTCATTCGAATTCCAAACAGAGGCATTAAGAATGTAAGATCATGAGCTTTTGCAGTTCGGTATGTTAATGCCCAATAGTTTGGTGTCGACATTCTCTCCATTCCCTTCGGATGGCTCCTTTTAGAGGTGGCCCTAAATGGGTTGAATGTGACTCACAAATGCCAGGTCACAGCGGAACTTCCTGTTTCTTTTGGTGAATAACGTGCTGACCACACATTGATATCTCAGTTCTCGGTAGTATAGTGGTTAGTATACGCGCCTGTCATAATGATAGCATTGTTCGCGCGTGACCCGGGTTCAATTCCCGGCCGGGAAGCATTTTTGTCAATTTGGCTCCCCGACGGTGAGGCTAGTTTTTGGTCTGGCTCTTGGCTGCGATACCGAATGTGGCTGCTTCAAGGCATTAACTTGCCATCGAACTGCTAAAGAGTCATTTGTTTTTAGTCAAGGTCTCCGAGTATTATTGTCTGTCGAAAGCAAAGCAGCCGTAAGTAGGATTTGTTAGAGGATTTATCATGTAACTTCTCTTCATACTTACATAACACACAGAAGTCCTCGATAGTATGATGGTCAGTATACATGCCGGTCATAAAGATAAGAGCGCACGTGGCCGGGGCTCGATTCCCCGCGTGGAAGGCTGTCTTTTACTCTTCAGAAGACAGGGACTTGATAGTTTCAAGTTCCTTCGCGTCGATAGCAAAGTTCATGGTTTGATCAGGTTGCCGTCGCAGTTTCGAAATTTTTTACAGTGTGATAAGCTTCTGCCAGCTTTAAAACCCTGTTGAGGATGCTGACACATAATGCCCCGATTGAGTCGTCTTTCAGCTAATACCTTAACAGTACGTGTTATACATGTTACTCAGTGAGAAGGGGACAGCAAGGCTCTAGGCGGCCTCTAAGGCTCGCTTGTACATGTATCCGAGTTCTCCCAAGTGATGCATGGGGCCATGCTTGATCGGAAAGCATAGTACTCCTAAAAAACAAACGTTTGAAATTGTGCATCAAAGTCGGGTATAGTGTAGTGGCTATCATTTGCGACTCTCATTCTGTGGGATCTTGCAAGACCCGGGTTCAATTCCCAGTATCTGGACAGCTTCTTCTTTTGGCGCTTTCGATGTTTTTGTTACCGTTTCGATAGCCATTTTCCTAAACCGATGACTCGGATTCCGAAGCCCAACAAAAAATGCAGATTCTGGGTGTTTTTCACTTTTGGATTCACAGCTTACGAGGCCATTAGCCATGGCTTTAAAGTGCAGGTCTTGGTAGTTCAAAACAATCGTCCAAACTCATACGTGTGTACCCAATCCTCGATGCTGGTTCGGGAGCCATAACCGGCGAATTCTGTGTCAGTTATGTTTGCAGATCCAGATGACTTGATTCAGCTTTGGATTACGCGAGATTCAATCACCTGCGTTCTTTGCATACCCGCTCGTACTGCTAATTGGTTATTTAAGGACATAAAAAGCACAAGGAGGTTAGTTATGTATCAATCCTCGGTAGTATAGTGGTCAGTATACGTGCCTGTCAAGTAGACACTGTTAAGTGATATCTCACTAACCGCACGTGGCCGGGGTTCAATTCCCCGCCGGGGAGGGCATTATTTATTAGCTTTGCAGCGGCGTTTTGCATTCGGTTTCGTTATGTTGCAGTTTATAATGTTCTTTTATGCTCTATGCCGCCTTTTCCACTGTTTTTTCTATAGTCACTACGTCCAAAAGAGGGTAGGTAGCTCCTTATCTACAGACATTCTGTTTGAAGCTTCACCTTCATCTTTCCCCAATCAAGCTCAAAGAAACAATCCTAAGCGAGAGCGGTCGACCTAACTTAGTTACATCTACCGGCTTTTATGGCCCAGCGTTAAGGCGAATCACGCCGGAATTCGACGCCCCTCAATGCCTGTTTCCCGACCAGCGGTTCAATTCCGCTTGGGAGCAACCCATGCTTTCGGATATTTTTAGTTATGATTTAAGTTGCCGGTAACAATTGTGTGTATACGAGTTCCTAGCCCAGCCTTCTACGTACTTGCTTAAGCTCTTATTTGCAAGGAGGATGTTTTCTTTCAAGTTACAAGGCTTCGAGTGGGATAAAATTCTGACATGATGTAGGTTTGCATATTCCAGTTTCTCGATGTAAGGCAATCGATCGTGTTCCTTCAGCGCTTGAGCTGCCCGAGCGCTCGTATGAAGGTTACAAAGGTTGTGTTCACTTTGCCCAAGCTTCATTGGCAAGGAACCATCCGTTGGCCGAGTTTGTAAAAGCGAAAGAAGACACAGTTGCTTCCAAGCGGATTTGAACCGATGATCTCATCATATCGGAAATTCCCAATCGCGCTGCTAATCAGCCACCGAAAACCAAATAGCAAACGGCTTGGCCCGTTAACAATTCCGAACCACACTGGCAAACTAGGATCATAACTCCGGAGGCCTGAGAAAACGCGAACCAGCATCACATTAGGGAAAATTCAGAGTTATACACTCGCCCACTGTAGCCTTTTTCCCACTCCCCCACCCGCCGTGCCTTTCTCCTGCGTTGCACTCCAAAGACTTGATAGTACGAAGGTACTTATGTTGACTTTTCTCCTCCCGCTTCGCAGTCGGAGAAAAGTTAATGCTGAGCCGGCACCACCTGTCCACTAGCCCCCTGGCGGGGCCCAGTGGAAAGGCGCCGCCGTAAGTACAGTGATGCGCCTTACCACTGGGCCATGGAAGCGATTGATATCCTTGCTGCGGTGTAGTAACAAAAAACCTATATGTGCCCGTAAGCCTTTGAATGCTGATATAACTCGAAGTTCATGGGAATCTACTACTCGTGGTACGCGTCTAAGCACTCTTAACAGAACGCTACTGGTCAGGATGGATATGCTCCGTTTGGACATCTGGGCCTCGCCAGCTGCAGCGTACACTTGGCTATTCATTCATTCTGGTCTTTCCCATATAGCTTAAGTATATATACTTGCAAGAAGTATTACGATATATTTCCAGTTTTGGTGGAACGTTTACTTACAGGAATCGATTTATAGAGCAGAAAGCGTCAGGTTCGCTTTTCAATGGGCAGGTGGTGTAGAGGTAGCACTTTGGAGTTTGAGAGTCTTTCCCCTCTTCGGTGACATCACGAGCGTCAGGGCATGAAGCTTCGAACAACCTGGGTTCGAACCCCGGCCAGACCTACCTGTTGATCGTTTTATCATCTTTCTGTGCATGGTCTGGCCAAAAATTTCGAAGTGGACTGAGCGATGCTGATTTGCAGGCCCTACAGTATGGATCTCTCGGTAGTTGCGGCGGCCGACTATTATTGGCGACTGTTTAAGTGCTACCCACTCTAAAGGTTTGGCAGTCTCTCCTTTTATGCTTGGAGTTCCTGTAGTCTCCCCAGGTGAGGCGTATTCTCTGACCAACTTGACAACGACGGCAGTCGATCCGCGGCAGCTGAAGAGGTATTAACTCACAAAAATTCCTCAAGAAGCAACCTGGGCTTTCCAAATATACTGGCAATGGTGGTCCAGTGGTATGATGAATCGTTGCCATCGATTCGACCCGGGTTCGATTCCCGGCCGTTGCAGTGAAGCTGAATCGTTTCTTTTGTTCCTCCTAGGTAGCAAAGCCTCCATAAGAGATTGCGTCTGGAAGCTGCTGTGGTGGCATGTGTTTAGTGCATATGCGCATTGGAGTTGAAATTAGACCACATCTTGCTTTTCTTGTAGCCTGTGAACGCCATACCTACTTAATGTACTTGGTTTCCCACTGGCATCTGATAAGTGCACATAAGTACATCGAAGTGCTGTTCTTAATCTTTGACGCCCGGCTCTGGCCTCATTGATAGTAGAGAGTCGAGGGGCTCATCCGGCCGTTGTCAGGGTCTAGAATCAATTATTTGCGCGCTTCCCTTCATCATACATAAGCGGCCAGGTGGTGTAGAGGTAGCACTTTGGATTTTGACCAGCTACACCGGCCAAACAGATTCCAACAACCTGGGTTCGATCCCCGGCCAGACCTGCTTTTATCCCAGTTTTTGTCGAGCGTTCAATTTGACCCGTACTGTCTTTTACCAGCGGGTTTACGAAATCAATGCACGTTTCGCTTTTGAGCCAGCAATGCAATGGTGGTCCAGTGGTATGATGAATCGTTGCCAGCAAGCGTCTACTAACTTCGATTCGACCCGGGTTCGATTCCCAGCCGTGGCAAAGAGCATGAGCTACAATATTCGTTTTGTTATTGTTGGCAGATCTGATTAACTGGTCATTGCGGGCCCCATTGTACGGCTATTTTGTGATCCAGAAGCACCGACGGAACGCCTCTCTGGCGCCAAGCGGATGGCGAAGCTTGTATAAGATCAAGACAACAGATACAGATTCATGATAGGCTCCAGCCTTCTTTCATAACCTCTAAAGTTACCATAGCATCCTGGATGGAGGCGGGATGCAATAAAATTAAGCTCTACCAACTTGGTGGGGCTCAATCGCGATGCGCTGAGCCCTTTATGATCTTTCCCTCTCCGCCCAGAGGCTCACGTTTTTTAAATTTGTTCACTGGCTTTGTCTCAGTGGAAACGATAATTTGTCCGAGTTTCTTTCGATTCAGAGCGGGGTCCCACCCCGAATTCCACCAACCTGCGCTTATAATTATAACGTTTAATCTTCGCCCAGGCTTAGCTACTTAGTACCGCTTTTCTCTGTTCGGGTGCTAAAGCAAAGCAGCTGACGCGCATAGCAAGGGTGAACATGATTTCTTCATCTAAAGATGCAGTTCTAGTACAACTCGCAGATTCACCTCGAAAGCTCATTTTTCGGGCCGAAACTTGGGACCAACGACTGTCACGAAGCCTGAAAGCAGGTTTCGTGGTGTAGTTGGTTATCACATCTGTCTAACACACAGAAGGTCTCCAGTGCAAGTCTGGACGGAATCAAGCATCCTCATGGTGTGTCGACGAGGGCTCTCCTTTCGACACTCATTTTAACGATTCAAGCGGTGAAAGGCAATGGATGCAACATAGGTCGCTGTCATCATATTCTCATCCTCGTGATCGATCGAATATTCGAATGCATTAACGAGCAGACGGCATACATGAATGTATACATGTAGGGCGCTGCATTTAAAACCGGATTGTTATTTCCAGTCGCTGGTTTCTTGCCCACTTGAGACTCTACTTCTATTGTTTATAGGCTAGGTTTTTCATTGCGTTTACTCCTCGTCCCTGGCAGCTGCACCACTTAAAATCTCAATTAGACCGAGACAACGTCCAACAATCACGCCCCAATGGTGGTCCAGCATTTTTTCAACGATCCTATCTTACCGTGCCCACTTGCCGGACCGACCCTCCTTGTCCTGGATTTGAAAAGGCAGTTTTCTTGGAAACTCACCCGTGAGATGTTAATGAACTGTTGAAGAAATATAGGCGGTCAGGTGGTGTAGAGGTAGCACTTTGGATTTTGAAGCATTCCGAGATGCCAAGCTCGACGTCATTGAGGAGTCTTGGGAATTCCAACAACCTGGGTTCGATCCCCGGCCAGACCTTCTTTTGCCCTGCTCCACGTTGATGGTATCCTCGGTCAGTCCTATCTTTGAATGGCTGCCCATAAACGATGCAAGAAGCTGATCGAAGCCAAGCCTGATTTGGGCCGTGTGTCCGAAGTGGAACCTCGGCTTGCCGAATATCAATGCAATGGTGGTCCAGTGGTTAGTATGATGAATCGTTGCCATATTGGAGTTCAAGTTCGATTCGACCCGGGTTCGATTCCCGGCCGTTGCAGCGAGCATGAGCACTGCTTTTGGTTCTCGTTTCTGCGCCGAGTGCCATTGTTTTCAGCCAAAAATAAAATTTTGGGGTTGTGAGCATCGTAGGTCAGGTGGTGTAGAGGTAGCACTTTGGATTTTGAAACCCCTCTCCTCACATTACACTAAGCAGGAAGGGTGAAGAATTCCAACAACCTGGGTTCGATCCCCGGCCAGACCTTTTGCAACTCCGAGCTCTCTCACAGGACCAGAGCCTGTAACCAAGTCCATTCTCTGAACAGAACAGAATAGCATGAATCCCGTGTTTTTGCATGTTTGTGCAAAAAAATCGGGACGCCGAAAGTCAATTTTAGCGGATCGAGTTTGGTCTGGGCAATACTTGGGCATCTGTGGTCAGGTGGTGTAGAGGTAGCACGTTGGATTTTGAAACCCTCCTCCTCCTTCACGGACGTCATCCTGGGAGTTACGACATTCCAACAACCTGGGTTCGATCCCCGGCCAGACCTACCTTTTTACATTCAGCTGCCCTCCTCCGGCCTCCCCTGCGCCAACCTCTTGGCCCACGCACCCGCAATGTATTTCCGTTCCATCTTAGATTGATTAACTGATCCCCTGTCGAAAGTGTCAGCAAGTCTCCGTACATAAGTACTCAAAGTACCAAGCAAGAATTTTAACCAAGAAGAATCACTACCGGCGCAGTGACAGGCCACCAAGTACTTAGTTCAGGCAGTCCTTCGCAAATTATCCACCCACCGTCCGCACCCGCCACTTGCAAGTCCCTGCTGTACTACTTCACCTCCGATGAAGCTCGAAGGCGCGGGTTCAGCCCGGTCCAATATGCAGTGGCTCTTGATGAAAGATGCAGACAGCTGCGTGAAAGTCCGCGACTAGAAATTCCCCATGCAGTGCGTCTTTCCACCTCCGTTGCGTACTCGTCTTAACTGCATGCACCTAGTTACCCGATGGTGTTGCTTTAATCCCATTTGGATCCAGGGGTATCGTCAGGTTGCATAATAGACGGGGCAGGCTCCGAGTCTTGTGTGCATCAGAGCATGGGACGACGGCAATGAGTGTGTGGGCACATTCAGGTTCGCACGTCGTTACTTATTCAACTGCAGAGCGCCGTTAGGTAGTAGGCGCGAAAAGCGAACTTGAGAAGGAGCTTGTCATGATATTAAGAACTGATATTGCCAACAAAAGGAAAAGACTAAAAGGAAAAGGAAAAACAGAGATAGACATACAACAGCCTAACAACAACTCCCACCCGAACGAATCCGAGGTGGGTCAGAATCACAAATCAACGCCAATAACAATACATCCACCTCCATCCATCCATTCACGACTTTTCCGGATATCCCCCCCTTCCCTTCCACTATCAATACCTTCTCTAGCCTCCTCTTTTCTTCTCCTCATCCACCTACATTCGCAACCCCCCCACCAAAAACCCCAACATCTCCACATCCCCACCCTCCACCAACTCCTTCACCGGCGCAAGGAACTCCACAGCAACCTGCTTAGCAAACTCCCCATCCACACCCAACTTCTCCTTCGCCGTAGCATCACTCGTCAAGAAATGCAGCAGATTAATCCGTTGCTTCAAAGTCTCCAGCTCACCCTTTTCATTCTTCCGATAGACGCCCAGATCCTGGTTCCTCAGGTCGGGAAAGACGAATGGGCGGATGATGGTGAGGAGTTCGGGCTTGGAGAAGACGGACTCGGTGTCGGAGCGGAGGGCGGTGACGATGTTGTCCTTGAGCATGGCGACAACGACGGTCTTGAGGTTTTCGAGGGGGCAGTTTTCGAGGGTGGATTTGTAGAATGTGAGGGCGAAAAACTCTTGTGGGTGGAGGCCGAGGACGGTCTGGAGGAGCTGTTTTGCGCAGTAGCGAATGCTGGGGGAGGGGAAGGTTGCGGAGAGCATCGAGATGGTTTGGAGGTATTGGATGACGTCCTCGTCTTTTGCTGTGCCGAGTTCGCCCGTAGTGTCGGCGGCGTAGAGACCGAGGAAGAGGACGGCGTCGACGACGGCGGTGTCCCGTGCGTGATCTTCTGCGCCGAGGCCGCCGTTGAAGAATGTCTCCACGACCTTGGCGTGGTCGGGGAAGAGTGTAACTCTCGGCGGAAATTTTTCACCCTTGAACAACCTCCGAGCCAGTAGAAGAGCGGATCCGACTTTGGGGAAGGGAATGTCGAGGCTGGTACGTGGGTGGGAAATTTCCGCCTCTTCGTCGTCAGAGACGTCCTCGTCTTCCTTTGTGAGAGCGTCGAGGAGGTCTTCAGAGTTGACGCCGAGCTTGTTGGCGAGGACGAGGAGTTCTTCGGCGGAAGAGTCGTAGCGGGTAAAGAGGCTGCCGTCAGACTCGTCGACGGTGAGGATGCCGTCTTTTACGGTACGGGCGGGGTTGCGTTGAGCTTCGTAGCGGGCAGAGTAGGCAAAATTGACGCCGCGGGTGGTGGTGCCGTTGGCTTCGTGGCGGCAGCGGAGGGCAAAGAGTTCAAAGAGGGTGAGGATGAAAGCTTGGAGGAGGCGGACTTCGAGGCGCGATTCGGCGCGGCGGGTTTCTTTTTCCACCGTGTCGATTTCGAGTTCGGGGATGGACTCTTGAGGGGTTGAGGGCGAGATGGGGGAGGGGATGGTTGGTGTTGAGGGGGCCGACATTGCTTTGAGGAAGGAGCCGGTTGCTGAGCGTGGGGGGAGTGGAGGACGGGGTGGGATGGTGAGGGCACGGGTGGCGGGGAGAAATTCGATAAAGGCGAGGATTGAAGAGAGGAGGGTGGTGGTCGAGGTGGTGGTCAGGACGGCGACGGAGCGCGTAAAGGCCGAGAGGAGGGCCGTCAGTGAGTTGGAGAGGAAGCGCGAGGGAAAGTTGGTCTGAAGGCGGATGTGGGCGGTGGAGAGAAGCGTGAGGAGCGAGTGGAAGCGGAGGAGGGCGTTGCGTTGGTGGAGAACGGCGCGGGGGTCGGCGATGGGGCGGCGCTTGATCGTCTCTTCCTCATCATCGCTGTACTCCTCGTCATCCGTGTGGCCCGATTCCTCCTCGTCGTCCGTGTCGAGGGAAAAGTTGAGTTGTGAGAGGAGCTGCTGGATCTTGAGGATGACTTCTTTCGGGTTGCCGATTTCCACCACCGTCTTGAGGAGTGATTCGGCCTTTGTCTTGCGGGCGTCGGCTGAGGCATCGTCTTGTTCGGGTTCGTCGAGGAAGGGGAGGAGGACGCTGACGAGGTCCCAGGCAATGTTGGTTCCTAATTCAGGCTGTGTTTGTCAGTACCAACGAGGGGGGTGTTGTGAGGCCACCGAACGTACATGTTGAGCGAGGACATCTTCGAGAGCCCCAAGCAACTTGACTTGGTCGCCGATGGAAAAGGCTTCGCGAGAATACGAGAGATGAACGTCGAGAATGGTGGAATAGTCGATAAACTTGTCAGCCTAAAGGATGTTAGCCAACCCTCCTCCTCCTCCGCCTTTGTTCGACGCACTGGAATCTCGGTTGCGGCAGTCTTGATGGCTTCGATGGCCTGGTCGACTGTAATATCCGCCATGATGGGCAATCAAAGTGATGCCAATATCTGCCAAGAATATGTCGTGATGGTGTTGAAGAAGGTGATGCTTTTGTTGTTGATGGGCGTGATATATCGCGAAAAGAGTTTGAAATGTGTAGAGTTTCGGGTTTAAGGGGGTTTGTTGATCAGCTCTGGTGGTGAGTTGGGGACGGAAGCTTGTCTAGGGCCCATGACGTTTACCATTTGGTGGGGTGCATAAAGTCACGGGATCTTTGTCAGCATTTCGCGTTTCAATTATGGAAGGCGCGTCTCTAGCGCGACTGTTCCGCCCGACGAGTCTCTCCTTCCTCCTTCTACATTCTCACGACGGCCTTACGATAGCCTCGACGCTTGTTTTTGCCTTGCTTTCTTCTCTCCTCTTCAATTGACGAGCTCTTAACATCACACTCCACAATGCCCGCCGCAACACCCAAACGCCCGCTCGAAAAAGTCCCCGACACCGAGACCAAACGAGAACAAGCCGGCGCCCACGCAACCGAAATGTCACTCTCTCAAAAGAAACGCAAGCTCGAAGCCCCCCTTCCCGGCGTCGGCAAGCTCAAGGCCTCGACACAGGTCCCAAAGAGCAGTTTCGAAGAGGATCTATCACGATTGACGCAAGACCTCGGAGCGTTGAAGGGAGCGAATGCAGAGACGGACCAAAAGTGGAGCCGGCCGCCGCTGGACGATTTCGACCCCAATACCGACTCGCTATTGTTTCAACAGATTGAGGCCGAGGATGGCACCTTTGATCATGCTCCGTCAATCAAGCTGTTTGGAGTAACGCAGGTGAGTCTTCTGATGGATGTGGGAGGACCTTGCTGACGATCACTAGCACGGCCACTCTGTCTGCCTCCATGTCACCGACTTTCACCACTACCTCTACATTCCTGCCCCGGTGGGCTTCCAACACAAGGACTGCGAGCCCTACAAACACTACCTCGAAGGCCGGCTTCAGCAGAGTGGAGCACACGTCATCAAATCGATACAAATTGTCATGAAGGAGAATCTCTACGGCTTCAACGGGAATCAGCAGTCGCCCTACATCAAGATTGTGCTAATGGACCCGAAACACGCACCGCGAGTACGAGGCTTTTTGGAGAGGGGCGAGGGCAATTGGAAAAAGATGTGGGGCAATATCGACAGCATGATGACCTTTGACAATATTCAGTACGTCTTGCGCTTCATGGTGGATACCAAGATTGTGGGCATGAGTTGGGTCGAGGTGCCGCCGTCGAAATATACGGTGCTGCAGGAACACGACTACAAGCATGTGTCGAGCTGTCAGATTGAGGCCTACTGTCACTATCGGGATTTGATTGCACATGATGTGGAAGGAGAGTACTCGAAAATTGCACCCCTGAGGATCCTCTCGTTTGATATCGAGTGTGCGGGACGAAAAGGCATATTCCCAGAGGCGGAAAAGGATCCAGTCATCCAGATTGCCTCGATGGTTACCCGCTACGGAGACAAGAAACCCTTCATCCGCAACGTCTTTACACTCAACAACTGCTCGCCCATCGTCAATACGCAGATATTCGAATTCAAAGACGAGAAAAAGATGCTGCTCGACTGGACCAAATTCCTCCAAGAAGTCGACCCGGACGTCATTATCGGCTACAACATTTCCAACTTTGACTTTCCCTACCTCCTCGACCGCGCTCGTCACTTGAAGGCCGACCAGTTCCCGTACTGGACCCGTCTCCCCCACATCAAGTCGGAAGCAAAAGAAACCAACTTTTCCTCCAAGCAAATGGGCAACCGCGACACGAAAGCGACCAACACCAATGGACGTTTGCAATTGGATCTACTGCAGTTGATTCAGCGCGACTACCAACTCCGCTCCTACACGCTCAATTCGGTCTGCGCCCACTTTCTCAACGAGCAAAAAGAAGATGTCCATCATAGTATGATTACGGAGCTCTTCAACGGTACCCCCGAGTCACGGCGACGTTTGGCGGTGTATTGTTTAAAGGATGCCTACCTCCCCCAACGCCTCCTCGACAAGTTGATGTGCCTCGTCAACTACACTGAGATGGCCCGTGTCACTGGTGTGCCCTTCAACTACCTCCTCGCCCGCGGCCAACAAATCAAGCTCCTCTCACAAATCTTCCGCAAAGCCGCCGACAAGTCTCTTGTGGTGCCAAACTTGATGAGTGGTGAAGCTGCCGGCGAACAGTACGAGGGTGCTACCGTCATCGACCCCACGAGAGGCTACTACGATGTCCCCATTGCAACCCTCGATTTCGCATCTCTATACCCTTCCATCATGCAGGCTCACAACCTCTGCTACACTACCCTTCTCAAAAAAGACACCATCGCCCGCCTCAACCTCGAAAAGGACAAGGACTATACTGTTACGCCGACTGGGGACTGCTTCGTCAAGGAGCACATTCGCAAGGGTTTGGTACCCATCATCTTGGATGACCTTCTCGGGGCGAGACGCAAGGCAAAAGCGGACCTCAAGAAAGAAACCGACCCCTTCAAGAAGGCTGTTCTCAACGGAAGACAGCTTGCGCTCAAGATCTCGGCCAACTCGGTTTATGGTATTACTGGTGCTACTGTTGGAAAGTTGCCTTGTCTGCAGATTGCGAGTAGTACGACGGCGTATGGTAGACAGATGATTGAGAAGACAAAGTCCGAAGTCGAGCACCACTACACCATCGCCAACGGCTACACGCACGACGCCGAGGTCATCTATGGTGATACCGACTCCGTCATGGTGAAATTCGGTCCTACCGACCTCCCAACCTGCATGAAGCTGGGTGAAGAAGCCGCCGACTACGTCTCCTCCAAGTTCCTCAAGCCCATCAAGCTCGAATTCGAAAAAGTCTACTTCCCCTACCTCCTCATCAACAAGAAACGTTATGCCGGATTGTACTGGACGAACACGGAAAAGTTCGACAAGATGGATACGAAGGGAATTGAGACGGTTAGAAGGGATAATTGTCGGCTGGTGCAGACGGTTATCGAGACTGTACTGAGGAAGATCCTTATCGACCGTGACCCCGAGGCAGCCTCAGAGTACGTGTTCCTCTCCTACCCCCCTCCTTGCTTACTCTCACCCGTGCTTTCGCTAACGCTCAAGCAGTTACGTCAAACAAACCATCTCCCAGCTCCTCCTCAACAAAATCGACATGTCCCAGCTCGTCATCACAAAGGCGCTGAGTAAAGACTCTTACACCGCCAAACAAGCCCACGTCGAGCTCGCCGAGCGTATGAGGAAACGTGATGCCGGTTCTGCCCCCACGCTCGGAGACAGAGTCGCCTATGTCATTGTCAAGGGCGCGGGCGGTGCAAAGAATTACGAACGCAGTGAAGACCCCATCTTTGTCCTCGAAAACAACGTCCCCATCGACACAAAATACTACCTCGACAACCAACTCGCCAAACCCCTCCTCCGCATCTTCGAACCCATCCTCGGCGAAACAAAGGCAAAATCCCTCCGTAAGTTCCCCGCTCACCTTTGAGGACGCTCGCTAACACTCGCATCTAGTCTCCGGCGAACACACCCGCACCATCTCGGTCCTCGCCCCCTCCGTCGGCGGCCTAATGCGCTTCGCCAAAAAGACCCAGACCTGCATGGGCTGCAAAACACCCCTCACCTCCAGCACAACCAGTAATCCGAACGGCGCCGTCTGTGACAACTGCTTGCCTCGTCTCCCGGAACTGTATCAGCGGACGTTGGCGAGACAGAGTGAACTTGAGGTCAAGTTTGCACGCTTGTGGACGCAGTGTCAGAGGTGTCAGGGGTCAGTGCATGCGGAGGTGCTGTGTACTAGTCGAGATTGCCCGATTTTTTATAGGAGGATGAAGGGGAGGAAGGATGTTATGGATGGGGTTAAGGAGTTGGACCGGTTTGCGTTCTAAACTGATGGGTTGGACGACAGGATAGAGGGTTAACGCGGAGATTATTTTGTATGTTTATTGGGAATTAGGTGTTATCTAGGAGTTTTTAATGGCGATATGAACTTTCTACTACTACTTTTATCCTGTGAAGTTTTGTGCTTCGATTGTTTTCGGTTTCACGGTGTGTGGACTCAGTGGAAGAGTACTCCCACCTGTACCTCCTCGCTCCGTTTTCGGCTGTCTTGTCGTCCAGCTCGTGCGAGATATGGATTGGGATGGGTTTATGTAAGCTCGTATATATCTCGTGGGGATCTGCGGGCGTGGGTGGAATGTTCCGGAATTGCGGGAGGGCTGTGTAGCACTTCGTACCTGGGTGGGAAATGAGACACTTGACTGCAATGGCAACGGTTGTGGGATTAAGGTTAAGGTTGGGTGACGACATTGTTGCTTTTGACGGTAATGAGAGATGGGGCTGTGTTGGGGTGGTAATCTTATTGATGGGATTTGGCGATGTAGGGAGAGACCATGACAGGGGAGATGGGATGGAGGATGGAGGATGGAGGATGGGATATTGCGGATTGGAAACTCGTATGGGATAGATGAGGACTGATTGATTATCGGCCTGTAGCGGTTCTCATGTTGATAACTTCCTAATCTACAATAATACGACCTCCACTGGCATCTTTCATACCACCTTTCTTGATACCAATTCCAAAGAAGCCATGGTCGGACTGTCCACGTTCCCCAGTTACATCCAGCGTCATCGACGCCTTCGGTACCCCCTATGGTACTTGCATCTGTAGGTTCGGTCGAAAGACCGATGCAAAGAATACAAAGACGGATACTCGCCAGCCGGAATATAGATCACCGCAAAGCCACCTCCTACCGAGCACTCCTCGTCCAAATGTAGTATTCCTACCACATCCGTCCACCAATCTCTTTGACATCTTCCCGCCCAGCTCCGGCTCCGGATGAGTGTAATCGTATGTAAGTGCATATCTCGAGACAACTTGCAGGAGCAAGAGCTCTCGGACTCGTCGGATACACCCACCCGTCTCAACTGTCAACGCCTTGACAGTGCATTGCGACATCTCCCCTTGGCCCTTCACATAGATTCGATAGAGTCTTGGTGGTGACGCTCGACAAGGAAATGTCAAAGAGATACGAAGGGTCAAGACGGACAAGAGATCTCGGTCAGGATCGTGGTGTTGCGTAGGATGGAGGTTCCGCCTTGGTGTCCTTCGCGCCCAGCATCACCAACTTTCTCCCATAGAAGTCGCGCTTCCCTTCGTCCCCATCCACCCAGCACCCAAGTCGCGCTCATCCTCTCACCTCAGAAATTCCCCAACCCGTCCTAGCCGCTTCGCACGCAACCGAACCTCCCAAGCAGTGTCCCAAGCACCAAGAACCCAAGACCCCAAGTGTCAAGCGATCTGGCGCTACGTTAGTGCGCACGCTAACGTAAGGCGAATAGTACCCGCCCCGGGGGAAACGTGGGGATGGGCGAGGGGTGTGATTGGTTGGTTGACGAGGATGTTGGCGAAGCTGGGCGCAACGGTCAGGATTTGGTCTGGGCTTGCGAGGGAGGGAGGGAGGGACAAACAGAGGAAGGGGAGGACAATGGAGGAAGGCCCCTGGAAGGGGGTGTCGTGTGCTGGATTGCCGGATCCGGACGATATCGCGAAAGTGAAAAGCAACGACAGATGTCACGATTGTTGCAGCATGTCGAAAGAGCTGGTTGTGGTGGTTGTGGCCTGAGGTTCGGAGCTGGGCCGAAGCGATGACGCTGGCCTCGGAGGAAACCTTAATTCTCGCCCGCTCGAGGCCGCGGGAGCTTGGACGGTTATGTAAGCACCGCCTTCTGGACGCTTTCGTTGAGTCTCCAGGTGCCCTGTAGGCGAGGCCGTGAAGCGTCCTTGGAATCGCTCTTGTCGTCGCTCTCGCTCTTGGAAGGGGCAAACGTTTAAACAGGACAAGAGCTTGACTGTCGAGGCTACCCAAGCGAGCGAATAGCGAAGGAGATATCCGGCCACGTTCCCCAGCTTTTGGTTCCTCCGCGCCTCGCACCTTGTTGGGGAGCGAGCTTCGACGTTCTTTTTTCAACGTTCATCTCGACTTTTCTGCTTTGTAGTTTTCCTACGAGGCGTCAGCATCGCACGACTCTGAGAAACTTTTTTTGTTTCGTCTTTTTGCTTTTGCTTTTGTGGAGATGGGATGGGATGGGTTAGGAGATTTCCGAACGCTAGAGCCACAAAGTAGAAAACTGGGGGTTCGGATATCGGCTGAGTCCTTGTTGCATGCCCCAAGTCGGGCTGGGGGGCCGTTGATATCGATCAGCAGCAGGCTCGGGAGGGTTGGAATCCGGGATTGCGAGGATGGGGAGGGTTTAGCCGTTGATAGGGAGATCGAGAGGTGGATGATAAGGGTGATACATACTGTATTCGGCTCAGATATGTCATGTCCGTGTACGAGTAAGAGTCTTGGAGATACAAGTACATAAGTTACGAAGTACATATGCAACGAGCCTCGAGCTCAAAGATGGCTAGGAATCAACAGGTTCTTCGTCAACCTTATCCTCATCTCGTACTCGCAAGCTCGCAAGCAGGCTCACTACTTGTACATACGTTCGCAGGGTTCGGCCCCGCCGGAGAATTGGTAAGAATGGCGGCCCTTTACTAGCGTTGGGCCCAAAGTATAATCGGATTAGGAGATGGCCGAGGCGGCGCTAAACGGGACGGTGCCGTGTTTATGTCATGCCCTTGGGAAATTTCAGTTTATCTTACGTCCCAGTTTGAAGGTCTCCTCTTTCGTCGCAGAGAAAGTGGAGGAGTACATAGATGTATGTACAGACATGTACTTACATCTACTTGTTCAACACCTACGTACCAAGTGCATGTAATAATTCAATGCAATATCAAAATCTTGCCTGCCCTTCTTGTCCCCTTCCTTCTCGCCCAGATCCCCCAAGCCAAGGGGCCCGGCCAAGCCAAATCGTGGCTGTGTGCACAAAACTTAAGCTTTCCCCATCTCCCGAAAAGGCACGCCAAATGCTCGTTATTTTAATGCCAATTATTAAAATCAATTATCTGGCCTTCTTGTCTTTGCCTGTTGCTTTCCTGGCCCCAAAAGCTCGCCTTCCTTTAATACTCACCGCCCTGCTCCGAGGGGGAAGGGGGAAGTGTTTCTTTTGGAACTTTTTCTCCCATTCCTCACATTCACGAGGCACAAAGGGAAGGGAGTGCTTACGAGATTGGAAAGAGGGTGTAACCAACCACCAAAACAATCATCCATCATCCATCACCACATCACGACTCGCAACAAAAACATCGCCTTCATCAAACATCACCACCGACCTTTTGCGTTTCGGCTTTCTCGGCTTTGTTTCTTCATACCCGACCGAAACTGCAATCAAGTACGTCGACGGCTTCCTATCCGAAACCGACAAACCTCCCGCATCACCCCGGAATCCCGACTCCAGACCCCCTTCACCCCGGAAACTTCCCACCGACCGTCCCAACCTCACCACCACTGAACTCTCCCCTCTACAAGGCCTCACCAAGGCGGTAGGTAACCATGCCCACCGCCCCAATCTCGCCCCGTCCTTCATCCGGCGGTGGCGGGGCCTCATCAACCACAGGAGCCTCCTCATCCAACGGCACCACCACGACAACCTCAGCAGGAGGCACAACAATCACCCGCTCCATCTCGGCCTGCTCCCGCTGCAGAACCCGCAAGACGAAATGCGACCAACACTTCCCCACCTGCGGCGCGTGCGCAAAGGCAAAAGTCGAGTGTGTCGGGATTGATGCTGCGACGGGACGGGAGGTGCCGAGGAGCTATGTTTGGGCTTTGGAGAAGCGGGTGAAGGAGCTGGAGGCGGCGTTGGGACTGCGAGGGTTGGCTGGGAATGATGGGCCGCCGACTGGACAGCAGCAGGGGCAGAATGGTGTTCTGCAGCAACCCCAGGAGGGGACGCCGCGATTACCACCGATACAGGAGGCTGCTCAGCATCAGCAGCAGCAGGAGAGGGGGATGGTGCCGATGCAGACGACGCCGAGGATGGAGGCGGAGGGAAGGAGTGGGGATCGGCCACTGCATTTGAGGCCGGATATTGAGAATTTGGTGAGCACGATTGGGTTTGTGAGTATGAAGGGGACGAGTCAGCCGAGTTATTTGGGGCAGAGTAGTGGATTATCGTGAGTCTTTCCCTTCCTCAACACCATCACCACCTCCTAGAACCCTCACCAATCCTCACCAGTGCACTCACTAACGTCCGTGCAGCTTTGCCCGCCTCATGTTTGCCACCGTCAAACTCTCCGAAAAAGCGTCCGTCTTTGGTAAAGACATCATCGCCGACCAACTCACCACCTCCGCCTGCGCCTCGCCCCTCCCACTCCCTACCCGCTCCGAAGCAAAAGCCCTCGTCGACATTTACTTTCAACAAGCCAACCCTCAAACGCCCATCCTCTTTCGCCCCGGCTACGACAAGTTCTTTAACGCAATGTACGAGCGCGTCGAACGAAGTGGACCTAGTGCTGCCCGCCCGATTGAGATTTACTTTTTGCACATGGTGTGTGGGATTGCGTGTGCCATGAGTAGTCAGAGTGAGGGGCTGCCGGAGAGGCATCATGCGACGGCCATCAAGCATATCGACAGTCTGTTTTCGAGTACGAACAACAGGCAGGATGGACTCAAGGGGTTGCTTCTGCTGGCCTTGTACTCGTTCATGAGGCCGACGGCGCCGGGAGTGTGGTATATTGTTGGTGCGTGTGTTAGGCTTGCCGTTGATCTAGGATTGCATCAGGAGGGATGCCGAGGCAACTCTCGCTTTGAGCCGTTGATGCTCGATGAGAGGAGGAGACTGTTTTGGTGTACGTATTCTCCCCCTGTTCTCTTTTAACTTTTGAGCTCGAGACTGACCCAACCTTAGGCACCTACTCGCTCGACCGCCAAATCTGCGTCTACCTCGGCCGTCCCTTCTCCATCCCCGAAGAATCCATCCGCACCCCCTTCCCCACCGAAGCCCCCGACTCCCTCATCACCTCCAACCCCGAAGGCGTCCCGCCCACCACCCCTGCCGCATCCTCCTCCCGCTCCTCAAAAACGATTGCCAATTTCATGTTTGCCATCCGTCGCCTCCAGTCCGAAATGCAGACTGTCCTCTATCAAGGCGGTGAACTGCCGAGGAGGTTCGAGACGTTGGCCGGCTGGAGGCAGGATATGCAGCGCCGCCTGAGCGAGTGGGAACAGCGGGTGCCAAAGTCTAGGGAGGAGACCAACTGTGGCTATAATTTTGCCTTTGTCGAACTCAACTTGCATCAGTCACGGCTGCTGCTGTATGGACTTGCGCCAGCCTCACCGCAGCCAGATGAGCAGGCCTTCCTCATCATCGAGGATGCGGCGAAAAAGATTTTCTTGGCGTACAAGAAGCTGAAAAGCGAGAATAGCATCAACTACACCTGGCTCTCCTGCCACAACCTCTTCATGGCAGGTACATCCTACCTCTGCGCCTTATGGCATTGCCCGGCTGTCCGCGGCAAAACGGACGTGGCCGAGGTGCAACAACACACCGAAACAATCCTCGATATCCTCGCCTGGATGACCCCTCGTTGCGCTGCCGCCGTCGGATGCCGCGAAGTCTTTGACAAGTTGAGCCGCGCCACAATCGAGCGCTGCCGAGTGTTGAGCGGCACCAGCCCCTTCCTCGGCGGCGAACGAGGCTTGCTCCCCCCACCCCATACCTTCTCCGACGACCCAACCGACCGCATCAAGCGCCGCCGCGTCGAATCCTTCTCCCCCCACTACCGCAACGTCATCTCTCCCAACCCCCCACCACTCACATCCGTCACCCTCCCACCCCCCGCCCTAGGCGCCCCTACACCCCCGCTCCTCCCAGACATCAGCCAATTCTCCTCCCCCGCCTTCCCCGCGGAAACAGGCTACTCCGCCACCAACCCCTCTCCTCTCCCCCCGCCCGCGCTGGGCCTCAACCAGCCCTCTCCGCTACTCCACGGCTCCCTCACCACCCACCCCCAACAATCTCAAACTCCTCCACTCCCACCAATCCAACCCTTCCACCAACACCAACATCGAAACTCCACCACCTCCCTCCCGGACCTCAGCTCGCCTACCGCACGTACCCCAGATCCGCTCTCCATGTCTCATCCTTCCCCACCACGAGACGATTCACTCTCCCTCGATAATACCGCGAAACTATGGGAATTGATGACGGAGGTTGGCGGCGGTGCGTTGTGGGACCAGGCGTTTTTTGCGGGGGGGAGTGAGGGGAGTTTTGGGAGTGTGCAGGGCGGGAATGGGGGGGGGCAGGGAGGGAATGGTGTGCCTGAGGGAAGGCCGTGGCAGGGGCAGGGGTGGAATGGGGTTGAGTGGGGGGGGGGGGGGGGGTGGGGGGGGAGTGGAGTTGGAGCGCTTAGGTGAGAGGGAGGTGGTGTTGAGGTGGAGATGGTATTTGAGAGGAGTGTTAAGGCGAGGGTTAAGTGCAGAAGAGGAGGAGGACCGACGCTTCAGCATTGTTGAGACGGTTCTAGGATTCATGGAGGGTTATTTATTTCCACGGGGTAGTTCTGCGGCGCCGATAATTCGTGTCGGCTGCATTTGCGGGGGTGGTTTCCGGTCAGCTTTCGCTTGTCCTTTTCCGGGGGAGTAGTGCTTGTATGTCGTTTGTTTATTTTATGGATTCTTTTATACTATTTTTCTTTTGTTCGTCTTCGGGTTATATACTACTAGCTCCATAGGGTTGATATCTTCCTTTTTTCCTTGTTGTTTTCTTTTGTGTTTTTATAGGGTCTTTTCCTCGTCTTTTTCGTTTGTGTTATGAATTTATGGGGTTTTGATGGGTTCGATTTGTTGGTGATATCCTGGTTGTTGTGAGGGTGAGGTGTGAGGTGTGAGGTGTGCGTGCTTGTGTTTATTGTGAATTTGCTTGTCGAGGTGCGTGCGGTATGCTTCTGCTTTGTTGAAATCCGTTTCTGTTTCCCGACGCTGATCGATACTTCCTTCTGTATTAGATAAAATAGCAAACCCGTTCCGAATCACGTCGGGACATCCTCGCGAGTCTCTCCCGACTCTGGAAAGAAGATCATAGACTGCAGTGCTACAGGACTGCCATAACCTTTCTTCCACCGTTGCAATTAATTAAGTTCGAACATAAAAGAAAAAGCCCGACAACCGCGGAATCAAAATCCCGTTGATTGAGGAAGTACTAGGTAGTCTAGCTGAGGATCGAACTCATGTCTTTAACAAATCTCTTTTAAATTTGCTGACGACTGATACCTGACCGTTGATGTGGAAACACCAGCGCTCAGCTCCTCGGTTTGCCAATGCCGTTAATATCGCGGCAGGCAAAAGGTCTGGCCGGGGATCGAACCCAGGTTGTTGGAACTCCGAGGCTTGCCCAGGCTAAGCGGCTCAAAATCCAAAGTGCTACCTCTACACCACCTGACCTTCGACATGGCAATAACGGAAGCCTGAGACAACTGCGCAGCTGCTCGGTATGCCAAATTGCCTCATAACGCATCCGAAATTTGGTTCCCAAGCGTTCTTGCGCTCGTTAAAGATAAAAAGGTCAAACCCAGCAATGTGCACGTGCTCTACCGTAGCAACTGGTGATAAGGTGACCCAAGCTTGCAGCTTTCGGCCCGAAGATGTCACTTAGGGGACAAATGAAGTAGGGTGGAGCCGTGTGGAAAGGTCGGCAAAAGCTAGGTCTGGCCGGGGATCGAACCCAGGTTGTTGGAAATCTTCGGCCCGAAGAGTGAGAACCCGTCAAAATCCAAAGTGCTACCTCTACACCACCTGACCCGCTGATGAGACCACCCCGGATCGAAACTTGACTGTTATGTCATGAATCGAGCCGAACGGTCTTCAAAGCTTCTCGGTTGCAAAAGCAAGGTCTGGCCGGGGTTCGAACCCGGGTTGTTGGAACTCCGAGGCTTACACAGGGGAAGCGGCTCAAAATCCAAAGTGCTACCTCTACACCACCTGACCTGTTGATATGACAATGCCGGACCGTAGGTTCTCGGCTTGCCGAAAGAATCCGAGAGCCCGGCCGAATCGAAAGAGATCGGCAAGCAAACGGCTTGCAATTGGCAATGGCAGTGCTTCGGGCCGTGTGCACGTGTGTGAGAGAGCCCTAATCACCTCAAATTGATGTCGAAGGTTACTACAAGGGAACCCCGACAATCTAGCTATCGCAGCCGAAAAATGGCGCCGGTTTCTTCGGCAAAAGCTAGGTCTGGCCGGGGATCGAACCCAGGTTGCTGGAAACTTTCGGGCCGAGGATCCCGTCAAAATCCAGAGTGCTACCTCTACACCACCTGACCGTTGATATGGCAAGGAAGGATTATAACTGCTCGGGTTGCCGGTCATTCGCAGCCTCACGATCAACTTCCGAAAGTGAGTTGTTCGGCGGGTCAGCCAGCAAAACAGGCAGCCAAGCAGATCGGCTATCCTATCGGCAAAATAAAAAAGGTCTGGCCGGGGATCGAACCCGGGTTGTTGGAACGCCGAGGGCCTCTCTACCAAACGAATCGGCTAATCAAAATCCAAAGTGCTACCTCTACACCACCTGACCGTCGTTATAGATCGTGACCCCGGGTTCGCGTGCTTTTTGGGCGTCTCGGTTAGTCGAAAGAGCTTCTGTGTCCGAGATGCTTGCAAAAGGAAGACTTGCAGGCCGAATCGACAGTTGCTTTAAATTTAAGCAAAAGCAGGTCTGACCGGGGATCGAACCCAGGTTGTTGGAATCTTAAATGCATCCTGAATTCATGAAAGCAGTTTCAAAATCCAAAGTGCTACCTCTACACCACCTGACCATGCTGTAACAAAGCTCTTGTTGTACTGTCATAATGCCTACTTTTGCTCGTCCTTCACGTATTTCAAAATCCTTGTCTCAATAGAATCCGACCTCAAATCCACCACAAAGCCTACCAGCCTAATCATATCATCCTCGAACTCATCAAGGCCCTGCCACCAAGCACTCTCTCGGCGGTGCATATACGGAAATACGCTCAGCCTCCGAAGCCGGGAATCATTATACACCACTTCGTACTGACCATTCTTTCTGCGCTTCACGACGAGCGTCGGAATAACCTCATAATCGATAGCACACTGGAACAAAAGCATGCTTAGTTTGCATACGACGAACTGCAGTGCAAGATGGATCAACTCAAGCTGTGCTCTTCTAACAAGCCCAGCTTTGAGCCGCTTGGTGAATGCTCCGTTGTTGTATACTGTAAAGGTCCGTACTGTATATTGTGCCACAATCTCCAGTGCCTTTGATAGCTGTTTCGCCGGCTTTGGGTCCATGACGAGACAAAATAACTTGGAGCCCTTGACCACTGGCAGTTAGTATTTTGTAAACTATCTTTGCTCAAACGGATGACTCACCTCGGACTTTATAGCTTCTGCAACATAGACAAAGCGACAGAGATCCTTCATCAAAGTGTCAAACAGTGGAGCAAGCCTCGGGTCAGGGGCTTGCTCAATGCTAGGAAGCCGGGTTGGCATGCCCAATCGCTGGGCGAACGTTGAAACTTCCGTGAGAATTCCACCTAGTGACAGGTCTGGCTCCGTAGAAGTGGATTGCCATTGGAACGGAACGGTAGATAAATATTGCAGCTCGAGGAGACGGTTCAGATCAATACCGAGCTCACGAAGGGTTGCTGGAATGGGGAGCCGTATCAGACGATGAATCCGTGGGCTTCGTATAATTTGCTTTTGGACCCATTGTGCTTTTGGAAGAAACGAAGAATTCCTTTCCATTCTTCCCGCTAGAGATTCCGATCGCTCTTCGTTAACTTTGCGACGGGGAGTGCATTGGTCAGTACCTCTCTTCTTTATCGGTCAACGGAGCTTGAGTGTTATACGTACGCTTTTAGAGTAGAAGGGGAGCAAGAGAGCAAGGCCTTGCTTATAGGTGATCGCCGGTATTTAAATCCATGTCCCTGCTCGCCAATTTATGTTTCCGCTCATAAACAGGATGGGGATGCATTAATTCGAGCCCGGTGCATGCCCTCTAATTTACATGCATGCATAATATTCTACGGATCCAATGGAGCGATATCGATGCAAAGCAGCCACATATGACAGCCAATCAAGATTACAACGATCGAACATTATACAAAAAGCAAATCCCACACTGGCACGTGCACAACCGCGGTGACTTTGCGGATGCTTAATCCTCCTGATAAACATACTTGAGAATCCGACTCTCAATCGACTCGGATCTCACCCTCATCAGAAAGGAGATGAACGACTTTCCCCCCAGCCGCTCCGTTAGTGCTTCAAATGCTGGTGACCTCCGCAAGTCCCACCGTTTACCGTCAGCTGAGAATCCATAAACCTCCTCCGCTACCTTCCATCCAGGAGCCCAATTCGCCAATCTTCGCATTCCCTCTTGATGGTCGACAGAGCATCCTGGTACCAGACCACAATCAAGACAGAACTGCAAGATGAAACCAGCGAGTTCCTTTACCATCAAGCCTAGGGCAAGATGTAAAAGATCGACTTGACCCGGCCGGATCAGGCCAGCCTTATTCCGGTTTCTAAACGGTGCGGTGCGGGAGTGAAGTCCGGCAAGAGTCCCTTGGATGTCATCCAAAAGCTTATTGGTTTCGACTATAAAAGCACGGCCATTGCCGAAGACAGAGAATACATCAGTTGACTGAGCCTCAGAGTGATTAGTATCATCGATCTTGGAATAGATCTATAGAGTGATCTTTGGCAAACGGGACGTACAATATGCTGCAATGTCCAAATTGCGACACGAAAGCGTTGCAAGGATTCTGCAATACTTCCAGCTTCACCTGCAGCGGTAATATTCGATAGTGAAAGAGTGGCTGTTCGTCGAGTCTCGCTTTCATAATGAGGGTTGTAAAAAGGATCCCCTTGAATGGCACGGAGTGGAATGTTCTCGAGACGGTCGAAAGTCAAGAGGATGTTTATGCTGTTGTTGGTAATTTCGTTTAAGGTGGTAGTGGGGCAAGAAACTTTCGGGCCAGCAAGAAAGCGCCCGAGCCAGTAGCTGAGGAAAGTTTGGAAGCGCTCCATACTTCTTTATTACCTCGCCCTGCGTGGTCTGAACTGGTATTTATACTACGGATCACTGATCGTAACTAATGGGCGGTTAAAAACTTATCTTCTCCTGAAAGGTTTGACTAGCCTGGCGATCAACCCCTCATAGTACATGATCCTTGCTTGGCTCGGATTCGAAGCGCTACAGAGCATTTTATAGCTTCTCTTTTGATTTATTTCAAGTGTACCCAGTACTGACTCGACTCTGTCAAAGTTAGATATGTACTTAAGCTTAAACGATCAGAGAACTTTTTATGTTCTGGTGAGTTGCTTGCGCCCATGCGCCTCATCCAAACCTTCGTGGCGAGGTGCTTCGATCATGATGCGGAAGAAGCCGAGGCTGAAACGTCCAAGCTCCGGTTGAGAAAAAGAAAAAAAAGACGGCCACACCTGGAATCGAATCCTCCAAATCTGAGTCGGAGCGAAAGTTTCCACTCAAGAGCATTTAAACTCGAACCCACATCTTCTTTCTGATTTTAATCTCAGGATCCGCGATGTATTTCGCTCTAGCCAACGCCAGCACACAGTTTACGTTGTTGGCACCAGCTTTTTCTTTTGACCCGGACAACAGCATATATCATAGACCAACCTGGCCCACGTGTATTTCCAAGTATAGCATCAGTGATTGAGCGGAGCAAGAAGACCAACTTCAAGTAGCAGTGACAGTCGCGCTCCGAGTACCACCGGAGCGATGGTTCTATCCCGAAAGGCTGACACGCTTATCAGATCACCCGAGTAGTACGATCATGTTTTCTTCGCGGCACTCTAGGCCAGCTTACTACTATCAAAACATGACTGTCGAACTCCTTCAACCCCAGCTTCCCGAAAAGATAGGATACAAAAGCTCATGGAATTCGTGGTCAGATTACGGATACCATCGGTGGAAGAGCGGATTTGGCGACACCTGCAGAATGATATGCCCATTAGAGATATGTAGCGGCGGACTGGAAGGCGGTGACATGTTGTGAGGCAGCCAGAAGGTAGTACACGTACACGGATTACCAATACAACTTTCGTGCTGACCTCCCGACTTCCATATTCCCTCTAGCACATTACCCTAACATCAATCGTTGCTGACCGCAAACCCTACATAGATCTCGGAGGGCTGCGTAAGCCAAGCCCAACTCTGGACCAATCCAAATCAGGCGAAAGCTTAATTTCGATCCAAGCCCGCTAACCAATTACAGTTGGCCCCGCCGCCCTCCGAGGCTGTGCACCTTCTCACCATCCCCAAGACCATCCAATCTCACCGCGAACAACTCCCAAGACTCCTTCTTCCCCATCACCAAAAACCTCCAACGGCGGGTCAGCTTATACCATCGAGGCGCAATAAAGACACCACACGATACCCTTCCTTCATTCGAACCCTCAAGAGGAGCCTCCGCAGTACGAGCCGCAGCAAGCACCGAAACAGCATCGCCAACGACAAACAAACGACGATCTATTTTTGGCCTCGACACTGCAACACCCTCCCTACCGATATTGAGGCCACGAGCGGAATCACAAGCAACGGCAGTCTGGTACGGTGCCTGCATGGGTGGCTGAGCGAACGACAACACAACAAACATCCTTCTCGAAGGTTGTTGTTGGACCCGACAGAAGGATCGCAGGAGCACTCGGGCGGGAAGGATTGAGACATCGTGAAGTGTTGCCGTTGAGGCTGTTTTGGCAGAGGGGTCGTTATAATACTTGAGTATGGCCCCCAATGTACCTTCTCCTGGTCGAAACTCTTGCGGTGGTCGATCTACGGGCTTGGACTGACGTTTCTTGCGGCACGGCTTTGGCGACGGTTAACTGACGTTACGTGAAAGCATCAGCACTAGGATATCCCATCCGTCGACAAGACCTTAGGGTGTTAGGGCTCAGGCTTGGGTGACGCACTTTCAGGGATTGTTGGAAGAAAATAAAGGGACTTCATCGCCGCTGCCGCTGTCGCCGGGCATCACCGCGTTTGCTCGTACATCACCGCTTGCCTCACGAAAAGCCTCGAAATCGCATCTATTCCTCAAAAACGAATCGAAAGCACGGTCGCATAACCTCAATTCAACGCCTGCCTCTCCCTCGTCTGGAATCCAGAGTCGCATCAACCTCCATCGCCTTTTCTCGAACGGACAAATACACACATCTCCACAATGTCTGACTACGCCCCTCCTTCATCAGAAGCCCCACCATCCTACAATGCCGCAACGAGTATGGAAGCAGGAGAGGAAGGAGAAGAGTCGAAAACAGTAGCGGCCGCAGGATGCTGCAACTCGTGTAATTGCTCGGCTACTAACTGTGGCAACGAGTGCATCTTCTTCCTGAATACATGTTGCGCAGCTTGCTTAACGGGTTGCGTGGCGGTGTTCTTAGAGGCTTGTTGCAGTTGCTTGACTTGAGAGAGATTACGGTGGATGCATCGATGTGATGGATTGATGGTGGTTGGACGGCTTGAGGGATGGTGGATGGAATGCTTGATGGGTGCTCGAATTGGTGGGTGGATCGATGGTTGATGAGACAACGGTTGGGAGGAGGATTTGAGTCGGACCCGAATCATGAGCCGACACTACATCACGCTACATTACACAACTATCGATCGACTACATCTACCTCCTCGTCTCCCCCCATCTTGTATAGCTCTATGGGTTTTATACTTTTTCTTTGTATATTCTTCTTTTTGTTCGATACCTCTCCTACTGCTATCTTTCGGTTGGTTTAGTGCTAATGGGATGGTGTGGTAATGGGCTTTGGGTTTCGGTACTGTCAGTGGTTGAGCTTTTCTGTTTTCGCGGTCGAGTCGCTCTCACTAGGATACCCGTGTTTGAATGTTTAATGGAGTTCTTGGTTGCATTTGTGGGCTACAGTTGTTTTGTCTGATGTTTTTAAATTTTGCTGTTCTGTGTCTGCCCGTTCCAGTTGTCTGCTCTGTTTTGCTTCCAAGATTCTGTGAAGACGGTAAATTCTCGATCATCTCATCAGGCAACTCACACTGACTATTACGTAGGAAGTCCTGGAAGACATGAAAGAGATGCGAGACGCTCGCTCTCTTTAGCAGATTCAATCTCGCCCAGAGACAGCAACTCTGGCACCGGATCGCCAAAAGTACTGCTCAAGAGCCACCCAACGGCATCAGCAATCCCAAGGATCACCAGCCCCGGAATGCCATTCAAATTCTGTGTTCCGGACGATCGACATTAAGACCCCTCTTATCGGATGCTGAGAAGGCACAAGGCTCGTGGCACTCAGATTTTAAGCTTTGTCTCCTTGTAAGATCAACTTCCTTCGCTCTTGCTCATTGGTCAGCTCCTGACGTTGCTTTTTGCGGCTGACGAATTATGTTGCACAAGGCAGTGCCGAGCCTCGTCAGGCGTCCGGGAATCATTGGAGCCAGCACCTCAACCAGAACACACCTGTCACTTCACAGGCAACTGTCTGACAGTTTGTCCGCAACGACACTTCCGGAGCTTCTCGGCTTCTTCTTGCACCTTCAAGTCCATCATCATCGTCATCGTCGCTCCGATACCCCGATACTTCCTACCTACCTCAGTCCCTTGGTATCAATGGAACAACCAATTCCCGTGAAGTGTCACGCTGGAAGCACCGACGTGCGAGTGGTGTCTGAGAAGCCGGACACACCTAGCCTCGGCCCGGCCGATGATATCAGTCAGCTACTTCTTATTCCGAACCTCAAGGATATTCCCCTCTCGGTGAAACCGGGAGACTTCTACTACCATGAGGAGATCGACGGTGGGTGGCGATTGGCAGATTGGGAGGTGTTCAGTTCTCGCTACCTGAAGGACATGACTGTTGAAAAGCAAGGTGTTGCCGACCGGTTGATGCAAGATGTACAGCGATTTTTCGCTGCTCAGGGCCCAATAGAGCGGGTGGTAGGTCTTTCTCCGTCTCACTACTCGCCGAAGACTATTGCTGACTAAAACCCAGGCATCCCGAATCCTAACGCTGGTGTTTAACGCTTCGGAAACAATTGACCTTCTGGATGTGTTCAGAGCACAGAGAATTCATATTGCGACAGTCCTTTCCTTTGCAGCCACTTCAACTCTCACGAAGCGCCTTCGCTCCGGATTGGTTCGCTTGGGGCAGCTCGAACTCATTCGACTGGTACTTGATTTGACTGTACGGGTTCAAATTGCGCTGATTCTTCAGTTTGCGCATGACTTCCGCTCGGAATGCATTTCTCATATCGAAATAGGCGATCCTGCCAGTGGCAATGCTGGGCTGTCGCGAGAGGAAGTAGGTGATGACCAGGACTCTGTCGAGATAGAAGAAGACCATCCCGATTATGTACAGCTAAGTAGATGAGAAATGGAGTAGTCATTGTCGGCATTGGAAGATTCTTGAGTTCTTGAGGGAACTGAGGTCCGAATCGATTGAGGCGAGGATTCTCAGGTATGTTTACGAGGACTCGGATGAATGAAGCATGAGCTTTGGTTTCGGTGGGTATCTTGCGCTGGTACATAACTGCCGTCGGAATGGATGTGTCGCGAAGACCAGGCCGGGGTCGATCAATCCCTGATCCAGGGCTTATAAGTGGTAGGACAATAATGGATCATGATTGCCATCGATCTCGCTGAGTCCCTAATATTATTAATATATGGTTCCGTGTGGCAAGCTCCGCGTCTGCATTAGTTTACATCATACGGCTGGTGGTTGCATCATGCATCTCATTGCTTTTATGTTACTTTCGTAAGCTATGCAGTACTGTTGTGCGATTGATGACTGACAAGTGGTGCAGATGATATCGAGGCGGAGTTGGTGTTACAACCGACAACCCCTCTCGACAACCGCGAATCAGCAGGCTTTTACCTCCGCTGTCATAGAGCATGGCAAGAGTTCCCTACGAAGTTCGATTCGACTCCCTTGTCGATGTTAACGGCCTACTTTCTATACGTCGCCTGAAGGAT
The DNA here is from genome assembly GCA_003788565.2 of Ascobolus immersus RN42. Taxonomy (NCBI): domain Eukaryota; kingdom Fungi; phylum Ascomycota; class Pezizomycetes; order Pezizales; family Ascobolaceae; genus Ascobolus; species Ascobolus immersus. Next base: position 208,492 of record ML119710.1, on the reverse strand, counting down.
GTTCCCCTCGTGACGGAAGTCGTGCCGGACGATGTCTACGACCGACATGGGCTCAACCATATCGGAGATGGGGATGAAGGCACCGGGATGGGGATTGTTCTTACCATGAGTGTCCCTAAGCCTGATGCTGGCATGACAGCTTTGGAACAACAACTAAGCGACACCCTTCAACGGTTTATTCTTACACAACGACCGGTTATCAGCATTGTTAGTACTTCTTCGCTGGCTTTACTAAAAGTACCAACTAACGGGCACGTTATGCGCAGGCTTTCAAGGTCTTTCAATTCGCCAGCGGCTCCCTGAACAACTACGACTTTGCAAATATTTTGTGTGATCTTCTCGCGGAGAATATCTACGAACCACTTGACTTTTTCATTCGTGAGCACGGCTTGGACAGGAGGTTCGAGGCTCGCTTGGTACGGCCAGAGCAAGTTGAACTCATCAGTCTTGCGCTGGATTTGGCAGTTCGAGAGATGGTAGCGTTCGTGATGCAGCTTGCTCTTGATTGCCGCATGCTTCCGACTTGCTGGGTTGTCCAGTCCTGTGCCGAAGACCTTGTCATGCCATATTTTGATCCCGAGGAGGAGGATTATACTAGGTGGGCTGCGGCAACTGCGAGTATCGGACCTCCTCTCACTGTTATTCGGACTACTGCTCCGGAGATTGAATCTGAACTGCTGCATAATGGCCCTGACCGGGACTATGCCTCCGACCTGAGTGATTTGGCTGATCGGTTCGAGGGACTGATGCAGTTCTTGGTGAAGTTGAGGTCGGAGTCGATTGAGGCAAGGATTCTCAAGTACGTCTATCAAGATGGATGATACTTTAGAGTTTGTTTATAAGTCTATTGCGGAACGTATACGAGTACCGTTGGCTGAGAAATCTGTATTCTTGTGCGAGTGGGTCCTCATATATCAAGCTTTGCTTTTTCTTGCAGCCTGAGGTGGGACAGTGCGGCTGAACAGCATCACGAGCATCTTTCTAACCGGCCAATCAGAACAAACCGATCTGTTGACGGAGGGTGGTGAAATCAACCCATCCTTCTCACAACTCTCCTTCTCGCCATCATCGACCCGAAGTATGAAGATTCGAGTCGGAGCAATCAGTTCCGCCAAGCACCACATCACTCACCGAATCCACACCATAACCGGCTCTCCTTACAAGACCCGTCTTGACAAGATCACCGACATTGGCAGACTCTTTACGATCCACCGCCTCAAAGATGTACGCCTTGTTGCTGAACCTGGCGATATCTACTACGAGCATCAAGCCGAAACCCAAGAACGTCGTTCCGTCGGGAAGCCCCTCGGAGAATGGGAGATGGAGGACGGGGAGATCGACAATGGAGTCTACGACATATACCTTGCTGGCAGGTTGATGGAGGATCTGGGAAAGTTCATTACAACTCAAGGGCCGATAATGCGTGTGGTAAGCTACTTCTCCTTCTATTGAGATGATCGTTAGGTGGGACTGACTATTGTTAGACTCATCAAGTCTTCTCACTTGTTCTCGACGACTACTTCGTCACTCGAGTGCTCGACAGTCTCGAGGAGGAGGTATTCGAGCAAGTCATAATGTCGGTCTACAGTTTCGACCTCGACGAACGCTTCCGCAAGGGTCTTGTCCGCAAAGCCCAAGTAGACCTTCTACATCTCGCCTTGGACGTTACAGTACGAAATGCTGTAGCATTCGTTCTACAGTTTTCTCTCGACCGTCAAATGGTCCCGAAATGCCGGGTTGAACGTCCAGGTGGTCGTAAGGGAGAGCTGAAGCTCGCTCAGGGACAGCCAGGATGTTTGGATCTTTCAAGTGAGAGAGGCGTGGGTTATCGGGATTATGATGTGGAGCTGCAGGCTATGGGGAAGTCCATGTGCAGGTTGGTGAAGTTTGTAGTTGATTTGAGATCAGAGTCGACTGAGATGAGGATCTTGAAGTATCTTCAAGAGGATACTTAGGATGAGTACGAGTCCATGAAGTATCTTCCGGGAACTCTTCGAACTGAAATCAAATCACCAGGTACAAAGCCCTACCAGTGCACAAACGACGGTTTGATCGTGGAAGCTGAGTCCGTGCAACCCAGCTCAGGCACCAATCATCAGTTACATAGATCACCCCTAATGCCGAGAAGTGCCAAGAGTCCCATCGCTGGAATCGCACACTCTTTGCTTTTCCGTACTCCGTTATTCTGAAACTGATGTCACTAGCAAGCGAAATCATGAACTTGAATGAAGATGGCAACCTCCGGAGCTCGACTCCGCTGCCCTTCTTTTCTTAACACACGTTTTTCCTTTTGTCAGCCTCAGACAGGATAACAATCTTTCAGCCTCCGGCAAGGAATGATTCCACAAAAGAGACTACGTGTGTGTGTACCATGTGGCTTAATGTTTCAGGAGGCTGTGCCAGAGGCAGATCAGACCAATCATGTGTTAAGTCTGTGCTTGGCTGCGCGTTCTGGCCAACCAGAGTGCACTTGGCCCACAAGTGCTTAAGTTATCACGCTGGCATTGCATTCTCCCAAATCAACCACCAGATCCTCTTTATTCCGAGTCCATTATGCAACGCCTCTTCTTCAAGTCGTCCAAGGGCCCAAATAATGACTATTTTGACGGGCCACGGGATGGCCATGTATATGATTACAAGCCCACCATCGCCTCACAATTCATCGGTGCCTACTCCCGGTTGACTGGGAAATCCGTCACGACGAGACTATCAGTCCTTACCCACATAAGAGATCTACTCTTAGTAAATCACCGCCAGGGCGCCCTACTCGACGCAAAACATTACATCTGGCTGCGTAGCCTCATGGCTGGCACTCCTCACACAGTCAAAGACTTTGATCAAGACTCTCAAACTTTTAAAGGCTTGGACAGTACTACTGGCGCCCTGGATTTGAAGAAAGCTTTGCATAAGTTTAGAATTCGAATGTCTGTATGTCAGAGGGTGGTAAGTTTATTAACAGTTGAGGGGACGGAGTTCAAAACTGATTCTTCCTAGTATAAGTAGATGCGTAATGAAGTAACTAACCTTTGGTTTAGGCTTTCGAAGTATTAATAATGATACTGCCCGACGACTGTTGGTACGCCTTTTACTTCAACGGAATTCGCGGTTTTGAATCCCATAGTATAACAAGTTTCTTCGAAGCTGCCATCAACACCATACTAGAGGACTCAATTAATAGCGAGTCATTCCGGCGACGGCTTCTGGGCGATCTAGTCCGCCCAGCTCAAATGGAGCTTCTGAAGCTCTCTTTGAACCTTTGCGTAAATGAAGTGACCGCTTCTATACTTCAGTTTTGCCTGGACTGCAAAGTTGCTCCCCGCTGTCGGGTCCGGTGGGACCCTAGACTGAGAGTGTTGCAGTTGGCTCGAAATCAAGCGCATAGGAGGGCGTCGGTAGGAGGAAGCTCGATCAGCTCGGATGCCTCCGATCGCCAAGAACACCTGCAATCCCCCGAACACGACCAAAGCTGCGATAGAAGTTCAGACCATTCACGCAGTCTGAGCTGGCAACTCCAGGAGTATCCCGTTTACGAGCCTGATCCAATACTCGCCCTGCGTTATGTATTCGCTAGGATGATTATAACTTTGAATTTTTTTGCCTCCTTGAGGTCAGAGTCGATCGAGACAAGAATTCTGCGATATCTTCATGAGGACGAGAACTCCACTGAAGAACCAGCCACCATCAGGTACGAGTACATGCGAGAGCAATGGAGCAGCAAAGCCTTGCGAGATATTATGGAAATCACGAAGTCTGGATATCATAGGCAGGCTAGTACACCACTAGATTACCCTACCGATTCCTAAATGGCCGCCGACTTTAAGCGGTGGGGCAACGAGTCCAACGACCTCGACCGCCTTCAAAATCTTGATTGCGCTCTACCGTCTGCGATTTGTCCTTTTTCTCTGTCTTTTTTCCGTCACTTCCTTCTCCTAAAGGCTAAATAACTCAGCGCCTCAATCTGACCCCTTTCCTTCCTCCCCTATCACCTTCCCTATCGTCACTTATTTCCCAACTCGACTCACCTCTTTCCCCTTCCCCGTTCCCTGCTGCTTCCGATCAATCACTTTTCCTTCCGGCCCCTTCCCTTCCCCCTCCCCCTCCCACCCACCTCCACCCCCCTCTTCGCCCTCTCCTCCCTCCTCTTCTCCTCTTGCACCACCTTCGGATCCAACCTCCACCTCCACCACCCCCCCCCCCCCCCCCCCCCCCCCCCCCCCCCCCCCCCCCCCCCCCCCCCCCTCTCCTCCACCCCCATCCTCATCATCTCCTCATTCACCCCCCACCCGCCCGTCAGGGCCCCCTCCTCCTTAACCTTCTCCCTCAACCCCCTCACCACCTCCCTCTCCACCTCCGTCAGTTCTCGACAAGGTGTACCCACAAACCCACTTTTCGCGCAATAAAGACAACGCACCTGTCTACACCCCTTAACCGCACACCGGAAGAGAAGTTTTGTGTTGCGCGGGAAGAGGAAGTGGCATGTGGGGCAGTAGGGGGCGTGTTGGTTAGGGCGGGTGGGGTGGGCGGGGGGGGGGGGGGGGGGGGGGGGGGGGGGGGGGGGGGGGAGTAAGGGTGGGGGGTTTTGGAGGAGCGGCGGTGCGAGTGGAGGGTGTTAAGGCGGGAGTTGCGGGTGCGGCGGCGGCGGCGGGGGTGAGAGCGGGGACGAGGTTGGGGCTTTCTTTGCGGGAGTTGAGGGGTTGTGGTGAGGGGGCAGGTGGTGGGTTTGGTGGATGCGGTGGTGGGTTTTGGAGACTTGGCCATTCTTGCGGTTGCGGGAGATGCTAGGAGATGTAGAGTCTTTGGCAAATCGTTCGAGGATGAAAAGTTGATAATTCGGATTGGATGGATTTCGACTTTGTGGATGTTTAGATCGACGGACAATGATCCTGATGGATGTGAGCAATGAAGGGAAAAGACAAACTCTTGAACGGCTTTATAGTTGCTCTCGATGCTCGCAATCTTGAGGACTTTGAAGTTGTTGTCAATGCCATCGAAACATGCAGCAAGTTGGCCAACCAAAGCACAAACGACCATCACTAAAAACCTAGGAGCTTTCAGAGGCATGCTCATGCCACACGAAACATCAAACAGCAAGGAAGCAATAACAACATGGATTCACAATCATCAAAATCTACGTAAACTAACCAACTCCGTCAACTCCAACCAAAATATCCAGCAAACCAAATCTATCCTCACACCATCACCTTAATGCAAGATGAGCCTCAACTTCAAGTTCCCCGTCGCCTTATAAACAAACCGTCTCTGACCGCCGGTAAACCCCTCATACTTTTTCTTATCACCCCCCCTAACACATTCCTCGCCAATCGACTCCCACAGATGCAAGATCCAACCACACTGAACCTCCCAATCACTCCAGTCTCCACAGATGCCGAAGCATGCACTCTTGTAGCAGATCTGCTTCGTGCAGCGTGAGCCAGTGTCGTTATCGACGTCGCAGTACTTGGTGCGGAGGGTTGCTCTGGCGCGGGACATCAACTCGTCGAATTCGTGGTAGGGAGGAGAGGCCGTGGAGGTCTCGCAGAGGGTGCCTTCGTCGTTGAATACGGGGTAACTTGGGGCGACGTATGGCGGACGGGAGGTGGTGCTAATGGAGTCGAGGTGGGTAGGGATGGTGTAGGAAGAGTTGGAGAGAGAGGCAAATAGGTCGTCATAGCGGGGGTCGTCAAGCTGGAGAGGACCTTTGCCGTGACCGGGTTGAAGCTCATTGTAGAGAGAGTCGAGGTACTTGACGGTGGAGGCAGAAATAGAGAGTCGACGAGTGTCTGCGGTGGTAGGAGCATCGGCAAGCTCAAGGATGGGCTCTGTTGGGATTGGCTTTGGTGCTGCGAGAGTTGAAGAGGGAAGAGCAATAAACGCAACAAAGGCAGAGAAAAAGACGTTTTGAAGCTGCATTGTAAAGGTGGTAGGATCTTCTAGACTTGAGTGGAATCCGATGAGATGGAGATGAGCTAGAGGAGATGTCCTCATCTTAAGTAATTCTTCATGTAGGGGGAAGATCAATACCTCTTTTGCCGTTGTCCACCCACACAACCACAAGTACCTGCATGCTCTGTTGTCCTGTACTCTTGGACAGCCGCAAGCACCCGCAATCCCACATCGATGAAGGTTGCCTCCGAAAAGCCGGAACCGAGATTGAGAAGTTGTGAGAAAGGCTCGATCGAGCTCATCACCAGACGTTAGCACCAGCCTGCCGACTTGGAATTCATCATACCTGCCTAAACCAGCTCAAATTCGTCACCAATTCTCCGCAGAATCTCCGAAGGGGACATCACGATGGTGGTGAGCATGGGCCTGACAAGGGTGTTGAAACGCCGCATCTGATGCACGTATCCGTCTGTTGCACGGATGGCACCTCTCAACCCCACCAAGAAGGTCTCCTCCCGTGCGGCTTAGCTCTTCTCGATGAGCCCAGCCGATATCTCTTTTGAGGATTGATGATGAAATGCATCGGTGTCGAATCAAAGAGGTACCTTTGTCCAAGATGTCCTCTTGCCGAAAGAGCCGGTTTCCCCCACAGGTCAGCTGGATTGGCTAAGCGGGAGCAGGGAAGTGGGATGCTTGACGGATTGGTAGAATGCCCATTGAGAGATGCTGTAGCGAGTGGATTATTGCATGGCGGCGTTGGACGTTGGTTGTGGGGAATAGCCGAGCAAATGCGCTTGCTTGCCGTCGGTTTTTAGTCCACACCAGGTTCTCTTCCTTCGGTTGGCAGCGTAGTGATATAGCGCTCATAGTGCTGGCAAAAGGATCTCCTCAGATCATGATGTGAATGCAACAAAACCATAAAGTTGAACGGTATAATAGTGTTGTAGAAAGTTGGAAGCTCAGTCGTCATGTACCCCGTTGACACAACATCCGAGAGGCTGACGAAGGATGGATGAGTCCGTATGGATCGGGTCCTGCAATCTTGACGTCTCTGTCTCAGACATTGCCTTTGTGTCCAGCAGCACTGATGAGCGGATACCTGCAGATATCGTTTGTCGACGCAGGTGTGGGAGAAACCGGAGGAAAGCCCTTACTTCGTGTCAGTCCAATTGCATTTGTGCTTCCCACAGTGAGCGTGGGCTGAGGGTTCCTGCTTCTCACCGATATTGGGAATCATGCCCGAATTGTGGTTTGGCCTAGTGAATCCACATCCTTCTTGGACAACAGAGGCTGCGAGACTTTCCGCTCGGTGTGAAAAGATTGCTTCCACCAACGCCGGGGAAGCGATGTCGGGGAAAGTTACCGTCATCGTTTGCTGGCTTTTGACGATGATGGCAGGCAAGAAGTGAGCTTTCCGTCCCGTTGTTGCCATCTCTGACATTTCATTCGCAGATACTGTAGCGAAAGGGAAGTTGCATCAAGTCGTTGTCAGCGTTGCTAATGGCCAATCGCTAGAGGCCCTTGCTTTGAGCGTCTCCTCTTCAGTTGCAGTCCGTTTGCATCCGGCTCCCTGCTTGGAATGACATCCGAGCCCAAATGACCCGATGACCTCCCTGCTGGAAAATTTGAACGATCTGATGAGCTTCGCTCTCCAAGTCATGACCTGATGCGTCTTTGACCTTAAGCCAGCAGCAAGGACCTGCTGCTGCTGGGTTTGCTGAAATCATCGTGATTCCCAATCCACCTTTCTTGTCGAGTGCGTCGAGCAAAGTGCTGAAGGCCAAAGATGGATGCTTTCCGTCCCGACATGGGTGCCGTTCCCACAATCCCGAATATCAAGCCTCAAAAGGTTTCCTGAGTGGCTTCGGGTGGTCGCTCGTCCTTGGTGGAGGCAATTCGCCAAAACCTCCTTGCTTTGTGCTTCCTCTTTGGCGACTCCGTGGCCTCCGTTTGCAGCCGGCTTCCTGCCTCCGAGGTGAACCGAGTTTCTCTTGCATCTTGAATAGAAGATGACAAAGAGATATCGTGAGAGGTTCAGGATCCTTCGTCAAGCTGGATTGGTGGAGAATTCCCCTCTTCCTCGATTCCGTTGCTTCTGCCGCCCTCTGCTTCTTCTGCTTCTGCTTGGATCGACCAAGAACGGTGTCGTTGAGGCGAAGGAGAGATCCCATGAACTGTTGAGGGTCGTGCTCGTATTCTTCTCCAGAATAGCCTCTGATGGTGTTCGTGGGTATCCGCAATTTCTCCATCTAGACTTGTCTCCTTACTTCTTCCTCCCACCAAATGTCAGCCCAAACTCAAATCCGTTTGCTCCGCCTGCAGCCGCCCCGAAGACGTTCGTCTCCTCCAAACATGACAAAGGATGGTCAACTTGAACGCTTACCGGAACGGAATGCAATAGTTCGGCTATTCGCATCTAAGAAAGGATGGTGATGATGTTGTTGGCTTTCGGATGTGGGGGTTTCTTGGTAACGAGTGGTGTTGTTGAGGAGTGCAGATGGAACTGAGGGGAGGAGCGGAAGTTGCCGCTGTGACGTCGTTTGGTGCGACTGCATTGTGTAACCTAACCAATTGGTGTGTGTCACCTCGAGCGAGTCGTCCTTCCTCTTTGAAACGAGAGACGACCCTGAAGGCTTCTGTGCTTCACAGAGCTGATAACAAACCGGAGTTCAGCAATAGAACTTGAAACCATGCCAAATCTCCAAACAAGTAGGATGAGAACCTGTGCTGTCCGTATCTGCTGGATGCTGCTTCATGATGCCCTGTCTCTTCCAGCTTGATTCGGCTGGCGAGAACGTTGGCACCGGCTTAGCAAGAGGTTTCGTTTCACTGAAGCCGACCATTAAACAGACAAGCCAAAAAAACATCAGCATCATCGCTACTCATCGCTACTAAATAACGAAATCAAGACCGAAAGAAGCAGCTTTGAGAACCACAATCGATTAATCTCCAAACAAAATGCGACAAAACCTAGGCTTTCTGCTCCATTCCACCAAAAGCCAGCTTTCCGCTACACTAGCGAAGGTTCTCCGTCGAAGGAAAAGTTCAGTACAGGATCAAGAAAGCAGTAAGCCGCCAGATCCCCCTATTCCGTAAATAGGTGATAACTAAATCTGATCTGTAGCCAAGCCTGCTTTACTACAGCATCACTTCTACCAACAAAAAACCGGAAAAGGCGAGACGGTCCTCGGAATGGCCGCTGGAACTGACTCCAGTGACTCTGGTTATTCTGAATCAACATTGACAACGACAGTCATACTAAAGTGCGTTAACCCAGATTGCAAAACTCGTTCATGGGGCAACGGATCGGTTTACCACTACATTTGTATAAGCGAGAAGTGCCGCAAGGTGCTGTGCGAAGCTTGCTTCAAGGGGGGATCAGGGCTGATATGGATAAAGGAAAACGAGATTGCCTGTGTTGCGCTGGACTCTGAGATAGCACCTAAAAATACATCGGATCCACCGTTCAGTGGTGGAAAAGGATCGCCGATATCGAGTATAAAATCACCGATACCTAAAAGTACTCCGTTTGATTTCGAGGCTGCTACAAAATTTGCGTTGGAGGATTATGGACTACAGATTCATACGGGCTCGAATGATTCTCGGGTGGTCGCTGAGAGCCGGGCACGGGCAGACTCAGATGAAACTGGATGTGGTACTCTCTAACTTCGTATAGTTATTCGGTGCAACGATACTGAGAACAGTTTATTCCTTGGAAGTAGAGCATATGAACGGATGCCGCCATGGTGAGCGTACTTGTTCTATACTCGCTTTGTGATCTCGTCTGAACATTCCCTAGCCGTTCGTTGTTCTGCCAGGTTATCAAGGTCCCTAGCTCCAACTCACCGGTTCAGATCCTCCTCCCCGCATCCGTGGTTCTCCGTACATTCCAGCCCCGGTGGTGCTTGGAGCGAGAGCTTGCCAGATACAAGTAGTAACATGCGTCATCCTCCGCTACTTTCCCAAAATGCGAATCAACTGATTGCTACAGTTGCGGTGGGTAAGATTGTTGGATACTGCGCGAGGGAGAGGAAGGGGCGGCAGATGCTGTGCAATCATGACCTCGCGGTAGATATCCTTTCAAGGTTGCCGCCGACAAAGTCTCCATAGGCAGAGAGTACCCTATCTTTCCTTCCTGCTGAGAGATCATCGAACTCGGAGCTGACGGTTTCGTAGTCTAAAGCAGCCGCGAGACCAACCCGACAGTGACGGAGACCCTTCGATGATCGGAGTGTTTTGGATATTGAACATAGCAGTTTTCGAGGGTTCCGGTACTGAGCATATGTTGCCTGTTGCCAGTCGTGTTCTCGGTGCACTTCCTGAATCGATGATTGGGTTGCCTCATGTACTGGTTCTTCCCGGAGTGTAATTAATTGCGTTTCGCTGCTGAAGTCCAGTCGGCCGACTCCAACAAACGGTCTTGTCGACGAGCCACTGGAGGCAAATCGGAGGGGAACCGGTGTTGTAGAAAGCGCCGAGTGGATGGCTTCTATCCTCCATGTCGATGATGAGGGAGAAGGCCCATTCATGCTTTCTGTGATGCTTCGGTAGAGCCCTTCTAGTACTGTGCTTCTTACACCCAATGTCAGCCCGATCTCGAATGCGTTTGCACCTGCAGCTGACCCGCAGACGTTCATCTCCTTCCAAGGAACGATGGCCAATTTATAGACTTAACTGAAAGGAGAAACAAAATCACCTCCTCATAATAGCTGGCCAACTCTCATGATGTCGATGCTGTTGTCCTCGTTTTGCCGCTGTGAGCTCAGGTTACCGAAGGTTGTTGGGGAGAGGGAGGAAGGGAGCGGAAGGTGCCGTGTGGGGGTGGTTACGTCACTATTTGTTGTGTAACCGGTTTGGTGGTACGGTGACATCGGGTGGGGTCGACCCGTCCTTCCGACTGTTGAAACGAAAGAAAAACATCGACACCTTGCGACAGCAAGCAGCCACCAGATCCACCCAATTCTGCTAGGACGATGTGGAGAGATGATGGAGGTCAGCAATGAACACGGAGACCGAAATGTCCAAGATGGCAAATTCGCAACGACTCAGCATTTCTAAGATTGGACAGCGAGCCGGCCCTCACCAACTCGATTCCTCAGTCGAAAACGAAGGTGAAGACTCGGAAGAAGTTGACGTTTGCACGGCGCTGGACATGATCAACAAGTGAGTTTATCGGGAATCCAATTGCTTTATACTGACCAGATACCAGAGGATAACACCCAAAGACCATCTCTCATTACAACGAGCGGATCTTTGCAACTTGAACTTGATTCAGGCTGCGGAGCAGTCATAGCACAACACCATAGAACTACATATGCATTTCATCGATGGAACCTAAGTACGTATGGATTCAATCGAAGAGCGAAGCCATACACCACAAATGTTCATCATGCACGAAGGATTCCAGAAACAAGGCGAGCTTGTCCACATGCTCAAGCTTGCAAGATGCTCTTCGCCATCAACATCGCACAACTTGAATGGCAGCGCTATATGACCAGACTCAGCTGTGTTGTCATCAGTCCTGATTACGACTTGGAGGACCGGAAGCTATGATGTATGGCTCTTCTTCAGATCCTCACCTGGAGTAGTGAGTACCATTTTACTCGGGAAAGAGCACTTTTCAGATTCTAATCCGACAATATCAACCAGTCAACTGATGGAAGAAGCCAATGCCTTGCCTTCATGTAGTTGTAAGTAAGTTCCTTCGTTCCCCACCGAGTTCACCCTGACCGGATGTTATAATAGCACACCAACCTCCAACGCCGGACATAATGCGGGGTTACAAAGGTCCATGGAGCCGCGAGGGCTCCGCCTCTCCGGGTTCAGAAACACCCGAGGGAATCCTACACCGTCTCTTCCCCCACCGTGCCGACCCAGGCGTCACCGTTCTCGGCCCACCCAACGCCGGAAGCTGGATGACGGGAATATGTCACAACAGTCACTGCGGAGACCACAGTTTTCGAGTTGGAAAAGGTTCTGGCACAGTATACTATGTGTGCTTCAACAGCAACTGCCATAAGACACTATGTGCTAAATGTTACCAGACGAATCAGCATGCGCTGGAACTTCAGGGTACTTGGTGCGTTGAAGATCAGTTTCGCGAGTCTGCGGCGATGGAATCTGATGATGGGGGAAGAAATACACCGAGAGTAAAAAGCCCAAGGCCTCAGGCTCGGTATCCTCAATTTGTTGAGGGACTTGAGCTGAGCGCGATAACATGGAAGCTTGAGGACCTAGAGCGGCTTGAAGACCTAGAGCGGCTTGAAGACCTAGAGTGGCTTGAAGACCTAGAACGGCCTGAAGACATAGAGCGGCTTGAAGACCTAGAGCGGAACACTCAGAGTTGCAGCGAGGATCCAGAAGAGGAGCTTTGGGAAGATGACTGGAGTCTAACACCGGAGATTCCATACGATGGACATCCAAAAGCTCAGAGCATTCAAGTTGGACATACTAGTAGTAACTCGAGGCTTCTTCAAGCGTTTGGACGAGGAAAACGATGGCTTGGGAAGCTGGCAAGCAAGAAGTCATGCTAGTGAGCCTTCTCTGCTCTAAACCGGTGGAAGAATATTCCGAGTGGTAGCCAGCACGCAGCGGGCTTACGGACAGTTCTGACAAGTCCTGTGTTGCCAGTGGATACTTCCCATAGTGGGAGTTGAACTGGTGCCTTTTAGGAGCATTCCAGTTCTGTGTGTGGAACGCCAAAGTGGACTGTGCTCAGCTCGGTTGACGTCACTCAAATCCTGAAGCTTCTCGCATTCCTCATCGCAATCTCGACATATCACGACAAGGGGCCGTTGCAAAGATCAATCTGGTATTCAAGTAAGGGTTAAAGTGCAAAATCGGGACCGGTGATAGCAGCTAACTCGTTGGCAGCCTCAAGTAACAGGCGGGGGACAGAATGGGCTTGCCCGAAGCTCTTCACCAGCACAGTCAACCCTTGATCGCGATCGATCGAATACGGATGCATCATGACCGCTCGACTCCGTTAGGCAATTGAGGATCTCCCATTGCCAATCCGCCTTGCCTTTCTCCTTCGAGCCCCAACTCAGCTTGGGATGATGCTCCAAATCTCCAGTCCTCTCGAGCAGGCTATCCGTCACCACGAGCAAACGAATGGAGCAAACGACGGGGAACCCACTTGCAAGAATGAACATCGGTCAACTTGGTCAAGATGGCCAATACTCCCGCCCCTTTTGAACCAGTTTCCCACCTGGCCTGGATGGTCTTCTTTCACTTCAACACCGTAACTACGACACTCGATTACTTCGACACGACCAAACCCGCGATTCCACCTTTCGCAAAGTTCGATCCTTTCGTCGATCTGTCTGGCTGGACTGAGATCTGCTCCAAGATTGCATCTTTTAAAACAGTGACCCTTCCGTGGTACCCCGGCATTGTGAGTCTTTTTCTGTAAGTGGATTCTGATCTGCTTCCCTTGAGCTTCGGGCTTGATCCGAAACTCATCCGGCGGCGCTCTTTCTGTTAGACTTAACTGATCAGGAAAAGGATAGAGTTCAGCAACACGCAAACTTTCTACGCTACGAGGCTCCGGCGCTCCGGACAGCAAACCTCTCCGATCTTAGGAAGCATCCTCGGCCTTCTCCAGTGTCAACGACCGTACACGACCAGCTAAGACTTAGCGACCGTCCCCATACCCGTCAAGCCCGGCACCGGTTTCAAATCTCTCGAATACCCGGCTGTCAACTGCTAGCCAGCCAAGAAGAGCAACATCCTGAGAGTGGCGCATACCTGGAAGGGTTCCTACCAACCACACACTTGGTTTGCAAAGCTAGAGGTACTTAGACTGGAAAGCTTCCGCGCTGGTTCAGGTGTACAGATTCGAAATACTCGCCGTTTCGCCACTTGCATCATCATAACTCGAGATGAAGATTGGGATCCTTAAACCGAGTGCGGTCTACTTGAAGCCCCATCAATTTGAAGTTAAGAAAGATGACTTAGGGATTACAAATGCAGAGGATCATGCGGACGAGAAGACTCCCAACGTTGTCTGTCAGTGTTGCGGGGTTATTTGCTTTCCTGCAGAAGATGTCGAAGAACTTGACCACTTTCGTCGGGTTGGTGAACTGTGTGGGAGAAAGAACTGTGGGAAATGGAGGTGTCGATTTTGCTGCCTTGCCTGCTCACGCGTCCTTTGTGGTGCTGAGGTGACAAAGAGTGGAAGCAAGAAATGCAATTACCTTCATTACTTCAGATATCAATCCACCGATTGGATAAATGACCCCTTGAAGCTTCAGAACCCAAAGAATTTGACGAACGCGGCTAAGGAAATGGATAAGGAAGACCTAGCCATTGCCTGGAAGGGAAGGGCGCCAGGGATTCAAAAATGGCGGAAGTCCAACGCGCAAAACTTGTCTCAGGCTTGCTGCTGTTGCGACGTGGAGTTCCTCAGCACGGCGTCTGATAGTGAGGAAGACTACTTTCGAACCATCGAAATACCCTGCAGTTACAATGGCTCATACCCTAGCGACACTACAGCGGATTTGGAATCGGATAAGATTGGGTCACGGTGCGGAAATTCCCGTTGCGGTCATTGCTTTTTTCGGTGTCAGACAACCCGGTGCTTCTCGTTGAGGGAGAGACAGCATTTGGAGTTTCTAAATACGAAAGTTGACGTGGCAGCGTATGAAGGATTTAACTACAAGTGCCAAGACCCTCATGCAGCGACCAGACGAAAAAAGTTCGCAGATCAAACCGGCCTTAAGGACATTAGGTATCGGCCCGGCTCCCCAGTATAACTTGGACGGACCCCCGACTGGCACTGGCAACTTGATCACGACTCATTTGAAGAGGGGCGGGATGGTACTCTGGGATGCTTCATTGATTCTCTTTCTGTTCTTCTGTTTTGTTGGGATACGGTTCCGGTGATTCTTAGACAAGTGCGCAATGTTTCCTTTACATGCAGTTTTAGATACTTCCACGTACCTGGTAAATGAAGTTCTTTGGCGCAATTTCCTGTTAAATAAGCTGGTGCTTTCTGGTGAATTTGTTCCACAACGAATGGAGGCGCTTGCACAGGGTCTTGGGATTTTCGCAGCTGGTAACTCTGAATGTAGATTCCTACGTATTGGGACATATGGGAATTGCTGGCTACCTAGATAAACTTTTAATCTCAGGAAGTACTTATCCTAATTGAATTGGCTTTCTGACCACCGATAAGCGAAAAGGAAGAGTCCCAGAAGGGAATTGAACTCTGGTACCTTTTCAGCCATCTTCCTAATTAGTCTGTGTTAAGTAACGTAAAGAACAGCCTGGTTTGACGTCATCCCATCTGTAACGTAATTAGTAATTCTCCTCACCGAGAAACGACCCTTCAAGTCCAGGTGCGCCCCCAAACCAGAGATTATCTTTCCCCATGCTTCAACTGAAGTCATGACGAGTACTAGTATTAGAGCTTTGCTGCAACCCGACAACTATCAGATAGTACCGATTCGAAAGACTGACACAACAACGCTCTTTGGATGATGATGACTGGGATGCTATCGGTCGAGATGACGCGACGATTGGGAGCACGACTCGGATATCAGACCACTGGCATGAACGGCAACGAGCATATTTCAGATGCTGACTGCTGAAGGGGAAGTTGGATCCGTCCAAGGGTATACGTTTGGGAGGAAGCCCATTAGCGCTATAGCTCGTCGCCAGATAGGATTACTTGGCAGGCAACAAACGAGGTCGCGTCCTGTATCCTTGATCTCTCGTTCGTATCACCACACAACTCGGTCTGGCAGCACTGGATGCATCTTAACTTTCTTTTGCTTTCGGTCGCTATCTGCTCCACATAATTTGACCTGCATCTCACAACTTGAATCACACAGATCCGGTAATCAGATGGGAATGCGATCGTGGGGAGGGGGAACGTTATTCTGTCCAGGTACTTACTCCATGTCATGAGTCCGGCTGGCTGAACATTCGGATTCGCGCAAGCGGTCACCATCATAGTCGACATCTGGACTTACTTGGACAACTTGAAGACTCCAGCCCGAACTGGTAGCTATACTCTTCAAGTTGCTTCATGACTACCGCCGGTGATGCTTCGTTTTTGCGCCATTTGACATCTACATAGATCAGCTACTTACTATAGATTATGTTGATCAGGGAACATTACCTGAGTGTTCTGAGTGTTATCCAGTTTGAGACTTTTTATTGGGAACTTGAATTCATTAGCTTTTGGCAATATCTCATCTGCAAGCATCGGACGAAGCTTCTCCACATAGAGCTGTCGTCTGTGAGCGAGATGACTGGACCGTGAATTGAACTGGAGTCTCTTATCCGCAACTGATAATCGATAATCGCGAGGCTGGTGAAACGTCGCTTAGCCCCAATCGACGTCATCAGAATTCCCCTCCACTCTCCTTCCTCATCAACAAACGAACAGCAAACGAGCAACCCAAACAACTCTCCGCTCTCCATTCGAGTTATCGCCCACCTAGTATACACGTTCTACTCCTACGGCCAAATCGCGAGAATCACATTCGTCAGCATTCCTTACACCCGCAATACCTCGAGCGACAAACGCAGAAGACAAACGACAAACGAGATGGAGGTGGGATGGAGGGTGCCTTGGAATTGCGCCCGACTTTGAGGAGGTTAGACGATGCAACTTTCTTCAGGTGTCTAGGTAGTAGTCACCCTCAGCAACGGTACAACCTCTTCCTCGGAACCTATCATCTATGTCATCAAGCTGAGCAATCGTGAGCCTGAGCGCATCATGGCCGTCTGCTCGATTTCCTCTCGGATTCCTGACCACCTGGAGACCTGATGGGGCGAAACAGAAATCAAGCGCTCTCGGATGAGTGTAGAGGACTAGCATGGGGCACAGTTGACAGAGGTCAATACGTTCAGAAGTAAGGAAGGATCGATGGAGAAGCAGTTGCTGACTTGTGAAAGGTATACCCACCCCAGATTAAAATGCAGCGACAGCTTCGACACTCCAGTTAGGAAGCACAGCCAACGAAGAACAAGCTCCATCGATTGCGTCGAATACTCGCCCAGTCGCTTGGATTGATCAGTGGTGGAGGGCTGTAGGAAAGGACGTTGGAGATGGAGACGAAAACAGGCCGTTGGCAGAGGGTAATGGAGCCATCCTCGTCGGCGAGTGAATCGAGTTCGATCTTTCTTGGGCTGCCTGAGATTCGATGGAGATGGACTGGATATCTTTGATACGGTTGCAGTCGCCCACTCAAGCACACCTGCGAATCGCGGTTAGTCATCCCATAATGATTGAACTAAGGTTCAACTCCGTTTGTGCTGACCTGAGTAGATGCCGAAAGGCCGATCATCTTGAATGGACTTGCTTCTGGTCAAGTTGACACGAGCAGCACAGCTATGACTACCACTGGGGCCCCCCGCCCGACAGAATTATACCATCATCACTTTCACACCCTCCAAATCTTAAACGAAATACTAGTCAGCAGAGCACCCTCCAACTCAACCAACAGAATTAGCTCTCTATCGCAAAACTAGGCCGAACCACATACACCAAGACGATGACAGTCGCATCTACCATTTCGGAAGAACCGGGTTACCCGCCACACGTCTTCAACGACACTCTTCTACCTTTTTTTTGCTGTTTGAGCAGGGATGGCGGGAAGAAACAATCTCAAAAGGGTGGTTGGAAAAGAGCTCTGGAGGATGGCGTGAAAGAGTGCTCTTGTTGCGATATGCTTTTCCCGAGAGATGAGGAGGAGGCTCTAAGATGTACAGAGCGGCTACTTGCACGGAGGTGTAATCGTCCGCATGTTGCTTGGTTGTGTGGCTTGTCAGTGAGCTGTAAGAGGTGGAGATGTGGGTACTGCATAGAATGGTGCAGTGACGTTGACTGTGGTATTGAAGATCCCGTCCGGAACTGCTATTACCGTCATAAGTTTGAGCGATCCAAGATCGCTCAAACGGAACCCCGCAAATACGCCTGGCGATGCTCCTGTTGTGATGGGAAAAGTCCAGGATTTGTTGAAAGGTGCTGCGAAGAGCCCTCGGATCGATCTAAATCTAAAACTACCTGTGGCTTGGAACGCTGTGAGGGTTGTAATGAATCTTGCGGCGAGGTTCTTTGCATCCGTCCTGGGGATAAACCAATGCAGAAGGATGACGAGAATAAATCTAGATGCAAGTTCAAGTTGAAGAACGTTTCTGGTTAGGCCTGGTGGTACTGTGAGAGTAGTTCGGAGTGGGGAAGTGCAAGTACCAGTAGCTTATTCGTATTATTTTTTGTTCGCGGTAGCCTACTCAATTTTGCGCTCACTTCATACTGCCCGTCCAAAGCACAAATCAGTTGTAGGGTACAGTAAAGGACGTTAAGGAAAGTACCACAGAGTCGCTTTCCTGGCCGCCGATTTTTGGTGGTGAAAAAATCCTTTGGTGCATACTAAGCTTAGCAAGTCGATAATTGCCGATGATACATGGACTTCGTTTGATATGAAACGGACACAGAGCTCTCGATAATACGAAATGAACCAACGCTGGATTGAACTGGGGCCTTTTACGCGCCATCATTTAAAAGTGCCGCGTGCGTAACGTCGGAGACGCTGGCTTTCTTGACATCGTCTTCCATCCACAACAAACGACCTCCGACTCACGATGAAACATCCCACCAAAACCCGCAAAACACAATCCGACCTCCTCCTCCGACTGCCCACATGGACCACCACCGACCTCAGGCGGGCTCACTACGGTAACTCGGTACAACCGATTGAGATTCGACTTGTCGACAATGGAGCCGTATAGTGCGGAGGGCGGTACGAGGAGGAACTTCACGGGACTCAGCTCGGGCGTCGGGCAAACGAAGATACTTCGGCGATACTCAACGGAAATCAGGCTCTCATGGAATCGCGATGGATGGAGGTATACTAGCTCTGCTTGAAGCATCCTGTGCTTCGGCACGATGAAGGTAATCATGATGAAGTTAGCAGGCAGATGTCGGCACCAAACAACGATTCCTTCGAACACCGAGTTGCGCCGGGATAGAACAGCAATGCAGAACTGTCATCACATTCCAACCTCTTCACAGTTGTATCTCTCCTACAGCATGGCAGTTGTACGGAATCCTCAGGCTGCGCTCATTGGATGCATCGATGGAAGCCGGTAATCTTTCACCCTGTCACCCTATCGAGAAGGAACTGCAACAGAAGACAAAGCCTACTTGCTATATTGGATGGTTCCCCATTGTGCGCGCTTCTACAAATACGGCCTCTAGGCAGCAATTTCTACGACGTCTCTACAAGATCTCATCGGAACACGCTTTGCGCTTTGGACTGGGAACGAGGCTAACTTTCCTGGGTATATCCAAACCACTTGTCGTCTGCTGGCGTGGATGAGTGGCTGGTTGGAATGATAAGTATGTAGAGGAGGACTCGGATCAGAGAAGTGAGTGTGTGTAACGTGGGACAAGACCGTTTGACGTTACCAAACTCCTCCGCCTGTGCCTCCTCGCATTCCAATCAACAAACGGTTTCAGCAACAAGCAAACCCGCAACGATCATTCCATTGCCGACAGAATTGAGAGCTTTCGAAAACTGCACACACGGCATACGTCTAGAAGCTACTTACAGCCTGTTGATCTTCTCATGAACCCGACCTTTCTATTATTGCCTCCGAACGGCTCCGCCGACTTGCACAACCTTTGATCACTGGCGACACACCACGGATCCTGAGTTGAGGTTCCGACAATGGGATGGAAGCGATATCAGCGGATAGCTCAGAAAGTGCGGTGGAGTTGCTGGCGCTTACAAGACGAAGCAGAGGCTCAAGGCCCACCCGACAATACCTCAACGGCTTGATGATTCCGCGTTCGGCAAATATCGGCAAACGAGGTGCAGCGGAGGAGGTATGAGTAGATTAGGACGACGGTAAGCTACTTCTTGGTCTTGATCCGTGGTGGATGTGTGAAGTACTTATTTGCCAGCGAAAAGCTTACAAGCTCAAGGGTTAGGATGGATGGCCAGACAGAAACTTCGGCACCACGGAACTCGCACCGATCATTGATTCCTGGGTTTGCTGCTACAGCTTGATCCTGACATCCGACAGTTTACCTCCAAGCACGGCCGACTCTGGTAGAAACACCAAAGGTGGGCTACATCTCGATGACTCTGGAACGACACCCTCACTTATCGCGATCATGGTTGGGTACGACATATCTGTAGCATACTCGGCTCGTCAACTTGGTATCGGGAGTGGCTCTGCTCAAGAGCTCGAGAGGTATTTCAGAATGAACTGGAAGTCGCATTGTTCTACAAAGGCATCATCGGGCAGATCTGGAGTGAAGTTGTCGGCGACAGGGCTAGAAACCGGTTCTGCGCCCCCGGTCCCACACATGATGATGTGCCCGTTTGCCAATTCGGTTGCGAGTCAGCATCGGATACTATGGTCAACTTGGTTAAGAAATGGAGTGGCCAGGAAGAAGGTATGACGGGCCTCGTATGGAGGACAGGCAGCGACACTGGTTTCTACTCCTGAGCGAAACCGGCCGATAATAACAAGATTCAGATAGCGGCAAACTTACTTATAAGGGTCGCATCATACTTGCTTTGGAAGTTGGTGTGGTGCCTACTGGTAGCTACTACTTACCAGGGCATCCTACAAGTTGGCCGCAGTATCGCTTTCAAGTTCACTCTCGTTGTAATCCTCAACTTGACCACCGGCGTTTGCTCTTATAGCTTTAGGATGGCCATCTTGCCCAATGCTCCCTTCTAATTCTCTCTCGTATTAAACTTCGAAGCTTCCGGTTTCTCAGACACATACATCTTCATACTTCGAACATCGCATCACCATCGACCCGGATACATCTTCCAAGGCAGCATCGATCCCTCCTACACTAGATCCTCATTCGAAATTCACGATGTACGTTGCTGCATGTTGGGAGTCCCGGTACTTCTTAAGCTAACCAGCTTCTATGAAAACTCTTACCTGTTAGACTTGCCAGTGGACTCACTCGGAAGGAGCGAACAAGACTCGAATTCAACGAACCTTCAGCAAACCCAAACAGTTCTCTTCAGAGTCCCGACCGCCGATTAAGAACCATAACAATGCCGTCGAGCTCGTCAAAGCTAAATGTCCACTTCTACGAAAAGGCCGACTCTGTTTTCTACCTACGAGAAAGCTTAGACGCAGATCTGGAGTGTTGCAACTGCTGTGGATTACTTTTCAAAAAGTTGCAGGAGATTAAGAACACCGAGGCGAGGGGGAAAGGGTTGGATCATAATGGTACCAAGAGGCTCAAGCTTGCGCGATGCGGATACACCCACAAGCTTAAGACAGCTCGACTCGGACTCATCGGCCCCTCGGAGGTTAAACCTTGTACCAACGGTGCCAGATGCCAAGGTTGTTGGGAGTTCTGTGCCGACGTTCCCTGCGCGGAACCGGATCCGGAAAGAACCTACGTATCTTGCAACTATATCCATCGCTTTGCGGTGGGGTTGGATGAGAGGAATCAGTTGGACATCAAAGGACGCAAAATCCTCCAGAAAACTTTAGGAATCTGGGGGGAGAGCGACGATGACGTTGTACTGGAATGCTCTTGTTGTTACCGTAAAGCGAATGAGTACAGTGATCAAGGGATGGACAGTAAGTATGGTGCGAAGGGTGCCATTTGCTCGTTCAACGGTCACGGCAATACATCTCGGCTGAGCATAGAAAGAAGGGAAAAACTCAGGAAGACGAAGTCGAAGTATGCAGAGCAATCGGCACTGGAATCGACTGCCTGCACACTGTTTCGTTGTACACATTGCATTCTGCTTTGCGTAAACAGGGTGTGCTTGACGCAACAGGATTCTACTGCTGTCGAGCAGATGGGGCACGCGGAGATGAAGCGTGACCTGCTCCATGTATCCTGTGTTTTCTCGAAGATTCGTGAGGACTACTGGAAAGATGTTTGTGAAAAGGAAGGTAGTAGAAACCCGTCATACAGCTATCATAGTGCAGAG
Organism: Ascobolus immersus RN42; assembly: GCA_003788565.2. Taxonomy (NCBI): domain Eukaryota; kingdom Fungi; phylum Ascomycota; class Pezizomycetes; order Pezizales; family Ascobolaceae; genus Ascobolus; species Ascobolus immersus. The sequence goes on along the minus strand of ML119710.1, from coordinate 186,671 downwards.
GTGTTAGCCTGGGAGGAGAGAATCAGACAGAGGAGAAATGCTTGGACCTGCAAGGATAGACTGGACGATTGGCCTAGCCACAAAGCAGTTACTCGAGGTTACTTTGCGGGTGTAGCTGCTGTCCAGCAACGACAGAAAGATGCTGCTTCTCGATTGTTCTATTGAAAAACCTAGCCGTTATCAGGGACGGGCATAATAAGCTCGAGAGTTAGACGGTGTTTTAATTAACAAAGTATTTGGACCCCCGATGGATTCTTTTCCCGAGCAAGCTTGTAAGTTGAGTGCATACCGTGCAATGAGTACTGTTTTCTAGCTCCTCCTAAGTAAATAACTTTGCGCCTTTCCTTCTCATCTTGTTTTCCTGTTGCGCCACGCTACCTGCCAGTGATTTCTGTGCGAGTTAGCATTAGTACTTGTTGTCCTGCTTGCTTTTTTCTTGCACCTTCGAAAGTCGTCTCAATACAAGATACTAGTAGTAATATGAGCTTCTGTTTCGGATCCGACTGTTCGAACTAATGAGAAGATCACTAACCTATCGGCCTTACTTAATTATCCAGAGTTATAACCACCATCTGCGCTCTCCGTGATTCGAACCGGGGGTTTTTAGAATTTCGCTTTCCGCGTGTGTAACGTGGCACGACCCGCCGTTTGAACGTCATTCGAATGCATCTCCTGTCCTTTCAACTCTTGAGAGTTCCATCACCACCTCACCAGAATCCCACACCACAACAGCGACACCTGCAAATACCGGAATGTTTTCGCCCACAAACGACAGCAAACTATTACCGACTGCAAAGCTGCATTCTTCATCATTCGGTGGATACCCTTAAAGCGACCGCATCCGCGCTCGAGCAGCCAAGTTCAGCATCTACAATCTCGAAAGCAAACGAAAACCAGCAAACTTGCTGGACTACTTATGTCAATCAACACGACTTTTCGGCGAGGGATGGGCAACTGGAAGGGTAGGAGGAGGCTGGCTTACGAGAGATAAGGTTGCCTGTCAGCGGAATGATGATTGTGGAAGGTCATCGCTGAGCTCGAGCATGCCAACGCGCGTTGCTTGTACAGACGAGGGGCCCGATGAGGTTTGCTTGCACCTTCTTTTCGATGCACGTGTGGTCTTTTCTCTGCAAGATGGATTACTGACCGTGCTTGTTTTGATTATTAGCAGGTTTCTATGGATGCTACGTCGACTGCCTCCCTGGTCTGGCAGCTGCCTCTCGGGAATGAGTTGGATGCCACAACAAGCAGAAGGCCACTTGCGATACAAAGATGGGATTCTCCGAACTCGAACGTCTCCTTATTGGCTTCTAACCCGAATCTTGAGCAGTCACCCGCATTTCAAGACCGGCAACAGCAACAAGGAAGCTACTGAAAGGAGCGTGAGACTGTATTCCTCACATACGACTTAGGTACGTCTTTTATTTTGGACTCGCCATGAGAAGTCGAGATCAGGATCACTACTGACCTATGTTGTTCGTGAAGCAAGTTATCAACCGCCAGAATTACAGCTCCCGCCTCACCCGAAAGATTATATCATGCCGAACTGGTCATGGTCCCGATCCAACAAGGCCTCACCGACAAGCAAAACTCCCAGTTCGCCAGGTGATGCATCGAAGACGAAGTATGGAGAACCCAATGAATCGCCGAACTCCAACAAAGGAACAAATGACAACGACCATCAGGAACCCCAAGGACCGAGAGACCCAGCACCTCAGAGTGACAGGATCCGTCCAAGGATGCACGACAGACCAGACTATGCGGTGAACGCTTACAAGGAGGGAAAGGCTGCTGCGAAAAATGAACTGGAACGGAAGAGGGCCAACGGAGACTTTGCTGCAGCGATATTCAGGGCAAAGACGGAGGCCACCAAGGCAGCCTACAGACTCAAAGAAGCAGAAGCGGAGCAGGAGATGATTCACAAATCCTTCGACCGGCAACTGGAGGAATCAAACAAGAAGATTGCAACAACAACTGCTTTTCTCAGCGGGAAGAAGAAGGAAAAGTCACTTCCTGATGAAGCCTTAGCAACTATCCAGGCGCGGTCAGTTGAGGATGCTGAAATGGCTTTGAGAAAGGCCCGCGAGGAGAAAGAAGCAATTGAGTCCAACAGGCAAAAGGCCCTAGCCCAAGCAAGCAAGTCGCTGATGATGGCCAAAGCGAAAGATGAGACCTGTCGTCAAGCTGTTACAAACGCTGAGAAGGCGGAGGCAGAGGAACAGAAACGGGTGGACTCAATCTGGGTCGGTGATTTTGATCTTTCAAGATACTGCGTCTGCTGTGGTATCCGAACTCTGAAAGTCGAGAAGGAGAGCCTGACGCCTGCTGATATCAATCTGCTGAGAAAGAAGCCCCCGGCAAAGACCACAAAAATTGAACATGGTGTTCACTGTGGGGCGAGGCATGAGATTCGGACGAGAATCTGCGGTTTCTGGCAATGTGGCTTCTGTGTAGTCTATTGTGGGGTTCTCATCGCACAGCAGGAGGATGAACCATGTCAAAAGCCGAAGCAGAAGGCGGGAAGAGCGGCGCACTCATGCTCAGCTTTCCGATCACCAGCATTGCCAGGGGATTACGACATGGCTCGGAAATGTGCTTGCTGCAAGGAAGAGTACATTGCTTCGGATCAGAGCTTTCCCTACTCGCGTCAGGTGAAGACAGCTGCACCGATCGGAGAGCACGGATATCACTGTCCGAATCATGCAGTTCCACCCTTGATAGGAGATCTGATTACTCGAGGTGATGTGTTTAAGATAGGGCGGAGGTGCAAGCTCTGGGTGTGTGGGAACTGTGTGAGACTCTGTGGGATGTTGCCGAAGAGAGGATCTGATGGACTATTGGCACCAGTTGGAAAGGACGGAACCCAAGTACCGGCCGGGTGTCAGGCTGTGCATGACTTTGTCTTCTCGCGAGTAGAAGCTCTCATGAGCAGGACTGAGCTGCAGGAAGCTCATGCAAGAATGGCAGAGAGAATGATGCCTGTTCGCCAGGACAACAATCAATATCCAACACCTGAGTTCATGCTCGGCGACATTCATGAACCTTTTACGGGCAGTTCCGCAACTACGACTCCGAGCCTGATTTGCTCCTGTTGTGGAGCATCAGTCGGCACCGGATTCCCCGGCTTGCGGGGCATCAAGTATGCGCTCTGTGCATACCGTGGCAAATACAGCTCACGCCTTCACGACTCTGATGCAACTTGCCTACATGTTCGATGTGGTGCTTGCGTTGAGATGTGTGAGAAGTACAGTCCGCTTTGTATGAGCCTTGATGCAAGATCTCGTGGAGTCGACATCGCGGCAACTGGCGAGGTTGTCAAGCGGTCCAACAACTGCCGGGTTCGGGCTGTTTTGGGATGGAGGCTGGAGGGGCCGCAGCTTCCGGAGGTTCAGGGGTAGGAGGAATGGGATTGTGTTGAGGGGTCATATGCGATACTATGACATTATTGGCTACGAGGGTTTCCTTTCTGACTATGCATTCGGGCAGTTAGCTGCTTGGCTGTACTTCGTCTGCTCACTACAGGTTTGAATGATTTCGGTTATACCCTAGGTAGATGACCGGAGCGGTGACACGACCGTTTGTTGTCTATTCACTGTCTGGGTTGTTGTTCTCTGTGTGCAGGCTATTTCATATCACCTGCGTGTGACTTGAGTTGGCGTCTTGCCATCTTGAGATGCTGACCAACTTGTTCAACTATAGAACAGCAGCTTCCTGGTGGCCATCTTGAAACCACTTGTACAGCTGGCGGGTGCCAGTCATCTTGACTATTCTAGACGTGGTCCATTCATATCATCTCGCAATGCATCGATCTGTCTCCATCCCTCTCACCTTTCATCCTCAGCTTCTTACGATTGCATTCCGTGCGATCTTCATCTCTCTGGCCTCCTGGAATCTCAGACTCTGAGTATTGATTACACTCTTTCGCTGGTACGTTCATCGTCCATTCTCAGGTATCCGATCTGTAAAGCTCCTGTTCAGCTCAAATGGCTAACATTTCTCCACGATCACAGATATTCCTGACCAAGTACACTCAAAATGGGCATCAGGATTAACTGCAGCAAGCTTTCATCCTCAAGGCTGTTCAAAGGCTTGAGGAACCGCCTTCGAACATGTTTAGGACGACATGCGGCAAAGGATCTGGATGATTTGACTGATTCGGGGACGAGTACGCCTTCACATACCGAAGAATACTACCGTCCGAGTCCAGGCAGCGCTGCCCGTGTAGACAGATTCGGATTCGAACCGTGCGGCCCTCAGTTTGCCACTACCCTCGGCGTTTATTCCGGGCACAGAATGCCACAAAGCACTGGCCGAAGCTCTTCGCCAACTTTGCAGCCACGATGGGATTCCCAAGGCGCAAAAGATTCGATGGATCGGCAGCTTGAAGCCGCAGAGAAGGAAGCCGCACTGATAGCTGAGGATGCAGATCGAGATGCTGTCAAGAAAACTGTACTTCACCTTAAAGGAATAGAGTCGCGACGGGGCTCTCAAGAATGTTTCTTTAACGGGAAGCTTGAAGTCGATGCCGCAGTAAAGGAAGCCACTCCGATAGGTGAGGATGCACTTCGATTTGCTGTCAAGAATCGTCTACTTAATCCGGACGCAATACCGTCCCGACTGGATTCTCAAGACAACGGGAACTGCGATACTGAACCAGCAGAGAGGAAATCCACTCCCCTTGGTGCCGATGGACATCGAGATGCGGCCAAGCAAACTGAGGATGAGTCGGACTCATTACCAGCGCAACAGGACAGACGTGTTGCGGGAGATGCCCCTGGGTTGAACTCGGATACATACCCTGGGTTGGATCCGGATGATTCCGAGCTCAAGGCCGCTTTTTTTCTGGTGGAGCGTGCGGGCGATCCGGAATTCTGCTTTGATATTGTGGGGCAGATGGAGGAGAGGAAGTCGAGAAAAGAGAGCGAACTTAAGCAAGTTGAGGCAGCATCTGTAGCAAAAGGAGCACATGAAGCAGAGGAAGCACAGGAAGCAAAAGAAGCACAGGAGGCTAGTAGGGAAGCGCAGGAGGCCAGAGACGCCAAGAAAGCACGCGAGGCAAAGGAGGCAAGTGAAGCTACCGAGCGAGATGTAGAGTTGGCGGCAGATAGGTTTAAGAAAGCCGAAGAGGAAGCTGCGATTGCTAAAAAGACACTTGCCGACTCGGAAGCAGCTGCCGTGGGAGTGGCCGAGAATGGTGATATGTTGTATCATGCAAAGATTCGGTACCGGGCCAAGGTTGCTATTCAGGAACAGGCATTGAAGAGTCTCAAGGAGGTGAGAAAACAGAATGGCCTTTGTCCCGAGACTGGGAAGAAGGTCTTGAACCAGAGTGACACTGCACCTGGGGTACAGACTCGCAACCCGGAAATCTCAGCGTATAGGTAGGCTCGATAAGAAATATTATCGGGTTCACTGCAGGTGTCATTTTCTTATTTGCCTTCGCCAGGCGTTGCCGTTCATTCACTTCTCTTCTTGTTCTTCTTGTTATTGCTTGATTTACGACTCGGATCTCGATATCTCCTCTACTAAGGTCACTCGCTACTGTTTTGGAGACTGACCACGACAAGTACCTGCTTTCCTTTTCCTTCCTGTTTATTATTTAGATTTATTGTACAGCTATAGCATTGCTACATGCTCACTGTGCTTGATATGGGTCCTTATTGCCGAATCAACTTTTGTTCTGATACTGGTACCGCTGAATGGCAGTGAAACAAATGTCAAGGCTGAGATCCAAAGTACATTTGAGTCGGAAGAGCTTATCTAATTGCACGGGGTCAGTCAAGTTGTTCAGTGTGACGTCAGGGCTGGCCTTCTCAAACACATTCACCAACGCCGTTCACACTCGAATCAATAACAATCCTTCTTACTCGCGCTTCGAATTACGAGCACAGCACAGGCTTGAGAGCAACCAGTTCTAATATGGTACCATACTGAATGCGTTGCTGACCCTATGCGCTGACATGGCTTCTCGTGACTACAAACATGGTCCGTGCGTGATCTCCACCGCGCTGGCAGTTGCGTAAGCTCGAACACCACAACAAATTCAAAACAAAACACGAAACTCGGTCTTCCTTCCCTCAGTCGGTTTGTTTCCTTCCAATCGCATACATTATTGGCATTGATTTTGTTGGGGCGCTTTATAGTACTTTTTTGCTGATATGGAGCCACAGGTATCGGTCTCGGTCTCAGTCTCATTGGCACAGTCACGTCGACTCTCGCTTGGAGCTCGAGTAACAGGCACCGGCACCACTTCCGGGCCGAACTGCACCAATCGGCATGGACCACCCCGCCATTCGAATAGTCGAGTACGGACAAGCGCCATTGGAATCGAATTCGGCGCCCGCCATAGACGACTCGCTATGTGATGCTGCGCGGTACTTCGATTCAAGTTCTGAATCTCTATCAACACTGGCACGCTCGGAAAGCCCAGGGCTGGGAACGAGGCTACCACTACATAGCGGGCACCTTATGTGGGATACCAACCCTATTCGCTTCTCCGTCAGCAATCTCTCCAAGAATGAGGCAAGGAATACCACAAGATCTGTGACTGGGGCCGCCACACTCAGCAGCCATCCAGCTGGCGGTTATCGAATCCAGAGATGGTAGTTGGGAAACCAGAGTGGAAGCCGCTGCGAAATGAAGGACCAACGACTTGGTACTTCGGTCACTGGCTGATCTGGTTTCTCCTTATTTCTGGCAATGATGGGAGTGGCCAATTTGAGGCACGGCTAGCAGACGATCTGGCAACAGCATTTACTGGCAAGATGAGGTCGATGCTTGCATTGAACATCCTCCTGGAACTGATGTCGTTTCAGCAAGGAGGAGGCCGGTGGAGTCAAGATGATGTATGTTGCATTGATGGCTATCAACGGAACCTGCGGAAGTTGGCGGGTCTGGGCCGTCACTACTTTGAGGTTATGAACAGTGACCAGCAGGATGCCCTATTGGAAAGGGAAAGCCAGCTGTTCACTAAACTCGTGAACCTTGCCTCTGGCACCCGCTTCAAAGGAATGCAGACCGACTATTTCCAACTAGCCATGTACAGCGAAATATATCCGCAAATCATTATTGGCAACGTACCCTATCGCGTTCTCGGTCTTCTAGAGGCTTGTGGCAAGATTGAGAAACCACTGCCATGGGATGCACTACACCAACTCGAAGAATGGCGTCTCGCCGAAACCTCCAACGAGCGAACTTTCGCCGCGCTCTTCCAGCGGATGGAGCTCCTAATACCTTGCTTTCGTTCCTACCTCAACAGGACCTTCAACATCTCCCTCGGCGGGGCCTCCTCCGTTACCGTCGACACGGCCGCCTTTGTCTGCTACCGAGCTTACGAATGGCACCTTGACAACCTCGACTACCCTGACAGTCCTAACGACTTTTACGACCGCAACCACGGTGCTCCAATGGTCACGACCACTTGGCGCCCATCCCAAGCGGTCGGCCCCATCCTCAAGCAAGACTGGGCCTCAACCTGCCATTCCATTTTGAAGGTCCTCCGATGGAATGGAGCATCTCTTTCGCTAGCCCTGCGTGCTTGCGTAGACGATGAGCCTGCCAATTGTGCCGAGGCATACAGTCTACGGGAGCGCGTCAAAGGTGGCATGTGGTGCCTTGCGCTGCTGTTGCTGGAGGAGGGTACGAATCCGAACTCGCTCTTTGCACCTGACTTCCGCGTGTATAGGACTACAACACCGCGCTTGCTGACCACCCCATTCCATGTTACGGACCCTGCTGAGGAATGGCAGAAGAAGCTGTTTTTTGCGTTCCTCGACGCGGGCTTCCAAGGGCTCAGTTTTGGAATGCGCGGTGATGGACCTGTGCCGGTGATACTCCTTGTATGTGGTGCCACACAGGGGGATCAGAAGGTGCGCCAGGAAAAGTTGTCGAGGAGGCTTCTGGATCCGCCTTATTTTCGTTGGTATCTTGTGAACTATATACCGGATTATCATAGGGACTACCTTGAGCTCCTAGAGGCTATGTTGAGGAGAAGGCCTGAAAATATGCAGTTGGATGCTTGGAGGTATGTGTTGGACCATGTGGAGAGGGAAAGGGAGGAGGGAACGAATTTGGATTTGGTGAGGATTGTGGATGAGGCCGAGAAGAGACGACAGGAAAGGCCTGTGGAAGAGCCTGCTGATAATGCTTCTGAGGAGCGGGATGAGATGGGGTATGACTAGGATGATATGGGCGAGGGACTGGTGTCGGACTAGGGAGGGTCTGATGCATCATACCATTTCAACTGTTTTCCTTGCAACTATTTGCATTGGTCCTGTCGGATCTGCTCGAGTGTCTGGTATGGTGGTGATTCCATATACCCAATCATTTGCTCTTATCAGCAGCCCTTTGTTTTTCTCGCTTTACTGCTCCACTTCTTGCGACTGGCTATTTTAGATACGTCGATACTCGCAGCTGCATCTTGACTAACATACGATTCAGTTGTTTTCATTCACGAAGCGGTCAAGATGGTCCCCTTCGATCGAGCTGCTCATGTCATTCTACTCGAGGTTGAGTCTTCATTCTATTCATCAACTCTTTTCCTTGATACGGTCGAAAACAGTGATGGTAAAGTCAGAAATGGCAATAAATGCTAAAATCGAAGCGCCGCCGGAGGAGGTATGACGTTCCCACAGATCACATCCCGTGTTTGATTTTGCTAACCCCAGTGTAGAGTATAATCTTCTTGCATCACGAACGCCGTCGGATTGCTGATCTGTACTCGTTCAATCGCTCACTTTATACAACACTTTTTCTAAACCCAATCTCACATGCGATGATGAAGGAGAGCGCGTGGGCGGCTTCGTCTCATATACTGACGTTGTTTGAAATCAACCATTCTGTTGCCAATGGGAAGCTGGATGACTGTCTGAGCACGGGAACCGAGAAAGCTCTGGTGCTGAAGAACAGGATAGTCAGCCTCCTGACACGTTCTGCCGAGAACCTTCTCGGTGAGTAGTTGATTAGCCTATACGGGCTTTGGGAGTAGGACTGTACTGACGTCTTGCAGATTGCCTTAAGCTTTACGATATGGAGTACCCGCAGGCGGATGAAATCTTTCTCCGCTTCCTGGAGTCGTTGTGCCAGGAGAGTACGACCGTTGGTGGGGTGTGGAATGATGAGACGAGAACTTTTGCGGATAGCTGCTTGATACAGAGGCAGCTTCAAGAACGTAAGGTGGTGTTGGGGAATGGGGAAAGAAAGAGGTCTCTCGAGGGGATTGTGACAACTTTAAAGGCTATCGAAGATGACCTTATGGGAATGGTAGTCGACATTGAAGAGTTTGAAAGTCCTTGGTACTGACTCTGAAGGCATGCCAGGTTCCGTGTGGTTCTACTTGGTCAAGGCAGCGCTTTCCTTCCTACCATAATTTAGAGCTCAACTATCACTCCATTTTTTACACTGATGAGATCGAGAGCCTACCCTTGCTTTCAATTCATGTCGTGGCTGTGCTAATCTTTAGATGCTCTTGAGTGCCCGAAACTTGTTTTCGTTTGTGCGGGTCATCTTGATGTATTATTCGTTTGCTGTACATTGCATCTCATGATGGCTCTCTAGAAGCGGATCATTGTCTCATCGTCGCGCTCAGCCGTCTTCTTCCTATATACACACATGGCATACTTCACGAGTACTTGACGCTGCAACAACTACGATGTCGGATTCGAATAAATTCATACCGGTAAGTCTCCGGAGTGGTTCTGGTTGCTCGGTTTGAAGGTGCGGAACTATTTCGGAGGACTTTGACTGACAGCTCAGTGGATTACCACGTTTAGGTCGGATAGTGCGTTAAAAGAGAACCAGAGGATCGAGGACTTCCCTATCCGTACAATATTTCGCTTCGCCAATCAACTGTTTCAAACGATCAGAGGACGTCAAGGACCTGAACTTGTCGATGGAGTTCCTTGGTTCGAATTCCGTTCGGGCACCAAACTTAAGGATGTCGAGTCTATGTTCTCAGAGGTCTTTGGCACAAATTTTTGGGTTGAAGAAGGAGAACTTGACAAGTCCATGACACCGGAGGGTAAGCTTTCCTTGCTGAGTATGATGCTCAGTGTGGTCGATTCTCTTTTAGGTAGGTAAGTCCAAAAGAAATCTCAAAGCTGTAGTGACGAACTAGCCAGATTGCGTGATGGATATGCACCTTGAATTCGATCGTGAATCGCAAGGAGCTCGTCAAGCTATGGAGCTGATAAGGGGTTTCACGGAAGAGAATGCATCATTGCGGCGCATGCATGGACGGGAAGTTTTCATATCTCGATCAAAAATAATCGTCGAAATGGCAACTACGTTGCCCGGAGATCACGAAGAGATAGAGCCTCAGACTGAGGAAGGAGAAGAAGTCTCGCCTGCTGATTTGGATGCCGTTTTTCTGCTGCACGTGGAAACCATATCAGGAGCCATCGGTGAGATCTTCAGACTTCTTACCCTTGATCAAAATCGCCCTCGATTGCGAGTTTGAGTACAATTGCCTGGAGCAATTACTTAGTAGTTGTATGGATGTCGAGCCTCTATTCAATGAAAATAGTTTACAGTTTTGCCGTAGAACGTTCAAACTGCCCGAATTTAATTTCGTTTTACAGTCAAAGGTGGGAAATCTCAAGAAAACACCATATCACTGTATACTACTCGAGCAGTCAGTAGAAGAGATCCAGCTAACCAAGTAGTTTACTGTTGTTCTGTTGTCGAAAGATTTCCACCTCAAGAAAGAGCTGACGTGCCTCCAGCGAATGAGCTTCCACCCGCGACAGGGTTCACATAATCTTCTCTTCCCCTCAACCTGGTCTCGAAATTCCTCTCCGGTCTCTAAGCCTCGCTCGCGCTCGCCTCCACCACCTCAGCATCGCCCATTACCCTCGCCCGCCGCGCTATCATACTCGACTCCGTCTCCCCACCCTCAGTCGAACTGATCCTCGGCCAAAGGCCCCCATACCTGCGGCCTGCTCCCTCGGCAAAGACAACCTCATTGTAACCTACACCGCCATCCCCAACTACACCTACACCGAAGCCCACCTCTACATCGGCACATCCGCCCCAACCAAGCACGCCCCAGGTCAGCTCCCATACACTACCGGAAACGGCTTCTGCTCTCTCTCGTCCGACTACCAGACTGCAACATGCACCATCCCTCTCACCACCTTCGGCACTGACCTCTGCGCTGAGCCAAAAACACCCTTCTACGTCACCTCACACGCTGCCCATACCTCCGATCTCGGACTTTCGGGCGAATCTTCTTGGGGATTTGGAGACAGCTGTATCAGTGGCAACGCGAAGAAAAATGACAAGTGCTCACCACATTGGTCAATGTACCACACCTTCCAATTCGTCTGCAAGGAGCCACCACCACCACCAGTCGAGATTAAGAAGAAGAAGTTGTGCTCAAGAGGTACCGGCTTCGGATGCCCCCAGGCAGGGCCAGCCACGACAGGGTTGATCAAAGACATCTCCAACTCGCAAAGATGGGGCTGGTACTTCTCGATCCCCTCCTCCACGTTCGGCACGGTGACAGGCGACATCCACGTCGGAGCAGGCCAGAATGACAGATCCAAGCGCTTTGTGCCAGGCAGCTTCACCGTTTCTACGTCATTCAGCGGTGTTTTTGTGAGCTACAATCTGGTTAGTGCTTATGATCTTGCTGAGACACATGTGTTCGCATCTTGCTTGTCACCCGCTTCTGTTGCCCAGTCGCCTGGAAGATACCGCAATACGCATATGCTTGATGGGTTTGAGCCGGCTCAACAGGAGGATCAGTTCGTTATTGCGAAGGATTCGAAGTTATCGTGTTTGGGGGCGGAGGAGAAGGTGCATTTCATCTTGCATGCTAGTGTTGGAGAGGTTGTGGATGAGGATGTTGAGTGTAAGGAGGACTTTGGAGCCTAGAAATGGAATGCGTGTGGGTTTCGGGCAGTCTTGTTTACTTTAATGATAGATGATGTACGAAGAGCGACGAATACTTAATGAAGTTGTATTTTCTACCACTCAGCTCAGTCCTTTTCTAGTGTCTCTTGTTCGAGTCCTTTGGTACTAAACAATGCATCGAATCTCCATTACCTCCATAATAATGTATCGTAAGATGCATTCAAGTGGGTCCAATCCAGCGAGAGCAGAGTGCATTTGTGAATTGTAGCTGATTTGTGCCTTCCGTATCCGCTCTGCTTCCCGGAACAGACTGTCCGACCACTTTATTTTACTTTACAACACCTCGGCGGAACTGCCAGTCCCAGCCAGGCTTGTATATTTTGTTTCCAGCTCGTCAATGCGGGAGCTGATAGTTGCATCAACATGCTCCTGTAACGTCTTCCTTTCATCTCTTATCTGTTGTTCCATTTGTTCCATCCTCTCCTCGTATTTGTTGCATCCCTCTTCCCCGTCTACGTCTGCAATGTATTTTGTGGATACGGCTGGCACCACGGTCATAGTCCCAGAGTCCATGTAAAAGTGTGGAATTTGCTTAGTATGCTCCACCAGTCCAAGCAAGCGTGTGAGTTGAGCCCCCTCCTTCCCAGTACTGCTTGTCCCATCCATTGTTTCGAGCTTGTCCAGCCGCTCCACCGCAAATTCAACCACATTAATAAGGTCCCCCAGATCTTTCTCACACTGGGCAAGCCGATCCTCGTCAGAAGCTCGAGTTTCCTTGACCTCGCATTCAAAGGTTTCTAGCCATCCCACTCGTTGAAATACATCCCCAAAGCGCCCGTTCCAACCGTGCCAGTGATCAGTCGAAAGCCTTTCAAGATTATCGACAGATGCTATCCAAGTTGGTTAAATCTCATCACGTATTGGGGTGAAAAGGGCTTCCAATACTTTGTAGGTCCTTCAACTGAGCATCCACCTTTGCAAATCTGTTTTCATGTGGTTCTGTAAGCCGATCTCGTAGTTTCGGCGAACTTTGCTTCGGGATCGCTGGAGTCATAGTACCGAGTAGCTCGTCGAGTCTCTTCTCCAATCGTTGATTCTCTTCTTGAAGCTCCTTCTCACGTTCAAGTGCTTCTTCGAGACTCTTCTCGAATCTCGCACTGACATGCATGAGGCAGCAAGGCCCTTTGTTAATCGTGCACTCCGTGCTGTCTGAGGCCGGCGCCGACTGAGAGGCATTGTCAGAAGCAAGCTCCCGTCCAACCTTCACGCCTTGAAGAAAGCCATCCTAGCAAGTTCGTAAGTATAATGACTTGTTACATCCAAGCTCTTTGGCTTACATGTGTTGAAGTACCTTGAAGGCATCGCTGATCAGGTCTGATGGCGGGGTTATTGGTGGCCTGATGGGGGGTTCGAAGCGAAGAGTGGACCTCTTGTGGACCTTGGGGATCTGTAGAGACGAGATCCAGCTCTCAAATTCTGATCTCATATGTTGGATGTCTTCGTCGGATAGCATCTCGGTCATGTTGAATGGTGTTTTTTTCTTCCCTCAAGAGAAGCGATTCTGTTGTGCGAGGGAGTTGGGAGAGAATCGTTGCCTTAAGTTGAATAAGCGGGGTCGACTCTCTATGGCCAGCGGGCCAGATTTGTGCGGAGATCTCATGCATCTGCTTCAATCATCAGCATAAACGTCATTTATGATTAATCAGATCGTATGTATCGTACAGAAAGGACGAGATAACTGAAGTCCAATTCGTAGACTAAGTATTTGTATATTTGAATCAGTCTGTGTATTCACGTATGGTGAAACCTCGTGAAAGGCGACGAGCGTGACTGCCTAAGAAACTTCGAATTCTCCCGTTACATATGCGCCTCTCCGAGATTCCTAAACTTCCAGCCAATGTACAAAAGGATGCACTCAAGCGCATCCGTCCCGGAGATCTCGGATTTCAATTGCTCTTGCAGAGTTGTAAGCTGCGTGTAACGCTCTGAACACTCTCTTATGTAGTTTGCTTCCTGAGTGAGAGTTTCGGACCACCGAATCGCACTCTGTTGTATCGGAGCGCTAGCTTCAGAGCTTGTAGCACTTGCTTCAAGCGCTTGGACACGGTGGATGACTGATTCGAGTTGATTCTGCAGCTTTAATTCCTCTCCTTTGCTATCTTGGTTCGATAGTTCGTCTCTTTCCTCGCCACTTGCTTCCATTCCATTCAGAGAGTGGTGGTCAGATGCTTCATCGTCAACCACTTTGCATAGTTTCGAATAATCCGTCGATATCTGGTTAGCCTTCACGAAAGGAATGTCAGCTTCCCCTTGCAGTAAAGTCCTTTCAGCTTCCGGCGCTGAAACTGATTCCAGCTTATTCAGCCGTTCAAACACGATCCGAACCTGATCCTTAAGGCTCAGCATATCTGAGTTGTATTGATTATCACGCTTCTCATTACCGTCTCGTCCCTCATTCAGTTCTTCTTCAACGTCGTATAGCCGTTCCAGGGTCTTATCGATTTTTCTATTCAGCGTTTTGCATCTCTTGTTGAATTCCTCGGCTGTTGCAGTCGCAGTTAGCCAAATCCCGGTTTACATGATGGTTGAGCTCTCCTACATTGCGACATGATCGAACCCTCGAGTTTCCGGATCCTGCCCTCAAAGTTCTCCACTGTTCTCGTTAGAGGATCTCTGCTGGCCGACTTTCCAGGCAGGCTGTAGGCTTCATAAAGCTCGAAGGATGTGTCCTTGTTCTCCTCCTGCCATTTCTCGAGGTTCTGGATATGCCAATTTAGCCCTTCATGCATACGAAAAACAGCCATGCTGGGCTCCTCCCATTTGTGTGGTTCCTCCTTCTCCCCCAGTTCCTCGAGTCGTTCAACAATCAAATTGAGTTGTCCCTGCAGCTTCGTTTCTCTCTCTTTCTCGTCATCTGCCCTTGACGTTAGCATAACTTGTACAATGTCTATATCTTCCCAAATAATGTGATTTCGATATGAGAAGGAGCAAATACCTGCTGTCCGCTGCCTGATATCCATCGGAAGCCATCTACCCTCCTCACGCTCAAGTCTGATTTCTTCGATCCAACGTCTCTCCTCTTCCATCGCTCTCAAATTGAGTTGCAAGAGCTCTCATTGCATCCGATCATACTCGTCTTGTTCCTTCTGGCGTTCGATAAGCCTTTCACGTTGATGTGCAAGGCAGCAGATTCCATTGTTGATTGTACATTCGGAACTGCATGGAATCGTCTCGTGCTGTTGTGAATGACTTTGGGCACTTTGAGAAGCAAGCTCCCGTCCAATCTTGATGCCCTGAAGGACGCCCTCCTATTACCTTTGTTAGCACAATGCCTGAGATTCTCGAGCGGGATTACCTTGAATGCTGCATTGAGTGAAGCAGCAGCCTGCGAAGACGGGCTCGCGGTTGTATCAGGAAGAGGATCCATTTCCAATACTATCGAGTTAATATCGTGGGCGGACCACTTCATTGAAGCACCGTCCTTTAAAGCTTCTGCATCTAGTTTCCCTGCTGACATGTCGGAATGAGATAAACTGTTGAAAGTAAATGCAAGATCCGCGTTGCTAACCAGTAACTGTTTTGCCTGGGAAGTATGGCATGGTGAAGAAGTGACTGTGTTCTTTGATTACTTTTTGGCGACGAAAATTTCGAGGTGTGAACTTCACCATCTGCCAACCTGAGCGGAGATACGTCCGAACGAGATCTCCTTTCATATCATTCTGTAACGACTTTAGCGATCCGTATTCAATAAGTAGCGATGTCTGAGTTGAAAAATACTTATGTGATATCATGATTCGTTGTCCTGTTTTTGTGATACTTCTTTTGAAGGCGAACTGGCCGTGTTTGACGAATATGGCGTACTTCCAAGTTCCATCCGAGACCTAGGTCGGCATGGTGAAGATTCCCCGCTAGCTGTTCGCGATTAGCATCATCTCAGACGTCGGTCTTGTATTTGGACCTTCGAATCCTGTAGGATGGTCGGTGTGTAGAACCTGCTCCGAACTGAAGCGGTGGGTCTTTCTGATAGTTGCTGCCAGTTCCATAAGTCGAAATTCATACAGCTGTATTTCTCGAAAGATAAAGTCCGCCCGTAGAACCTTCCCTGAAATTCCTGTAGCGAGCTCGATCGAGTACCGCCCAAACTACCCTGGCTGGTCCGCTGAGGGAAACTGGCTACGAGATGTCGTACTCCACGGTCTATTTTATTGGGTGTTGCCATTCTAAAGCAAGAGGCGTAGGGTATATATTCTGACCAAACGTTAGAACAATACTGGCATGAATCTGCAGGCAATACTCACCTGGTTGGACCTGTTAGCAACAGGCCTGTCACCGTACCTCTTACCGAGCAACTGACAAGGTCCCTGCCACACTCAATTCAATTCACAAAATAGCATTGTCTCTATCTTGCTCCGCCGACCAACGATCAAGCACCCATCTTCATGACACTGATCAATAAGTTTTCTGTTGTTCTAACTGAGATCATCGCTGCACACTGAACCAAGCAGACGAGTAGCTGGTCAACATGAGGTGGTAGAGTTGCAATGAATGTTTCCGGTATCCGTTCCGTTTATTGATAAGAAAAAAAGTGGAGAAGGTCCACCTGGTTGGATCCCTGCTACGATGTTAGTATCTGGAGGTCGTCGAACTGCATTCTGCGCGTTATTTGGTGGGAAGGACAGGAGGACAAGCGGCAGAAGATCCTGCCAGCCGAGTCCTTAGAATCAGATCAGCGAAAGAACAAGGGATACCAGATAACTACCATTTATTGAAGAGTAAATGATAAAGACATAAAAAAAAGTCACTACCCCTCCACGGAAATCCAACCACGATGACTGGAGAAATCCTCCGCCCAAGTATCTTACAATCTCCGCACCGGCCAAGAGTCACTGGTACTAGCCTCACTATTTCTTGCGAACCGTCCATTCTGGCTTAACCAATAGCGCTGAGATTCCTCGTCTCTCGGTAATATCTTGCGCTTGAGAAGCTTATCAAAAGACCGCCGTTGACAAGTAACTTCGTGTCTTGCCTCGAGATAAGAAACGTTGCAGCAAGGCGCTCTTGAACAATGTAGAAAGCAGTATCCACATCGTGCTCGCCGACATCGAAATATATCGATTCCGTTCCTTTTCCCTTCAAGTACTTGTGGTTTGTAGCTGCAAAATGCAGCTCTAACCCCGGAGAACTTATAGTCGCCTAGCATCCCTCCACAGCAGCTGCATAAAACTTGATCCAACTCACTGTAGGCCACACTGACACCAGCGGCGCTAAACTTCTGACTGGTCCACATAATCATGTCCCCAGGAACATCGACAAAGAAAATAAGATTCTCTTCAATCTCAAATGAACCCTTGGAAGGAAGAGCTGAACCGGACGGAGACTTCAAATCATACAGATCGGGTAACTCGGCTTGAAACGCATGGTCCTTATGACATTGCAAGTCTTTCCCACCACCGAGCCCAAACTGCAAGATACTTCCTCCTGATCTTGCAAACTCCCGGCCCTTAACCAACAGAGTGCCACAGAACTTGACACATATGCCGCATTCCCAATCTTGACACAGGTGTCTCACCCTGCTCTCATCATCTGACTTATCTCCAGGTAGCGCCTTCGAAACGTGGTTCAAACAGTGCAGGCCATTCCCTAGAACGACTTCACTAGTTTCCGGGGGTTCGGAAAAGGTTTCGATACTCGCTGAGTCCGTGGTAGATCTACAGCAAACGCAGGTTCTCGTCAAAGTGGGTTGAAGATCTTCGGGAGTCGGAGGTGGCCGCTTGTATCGACAAGGCTGGACAGGATGTTTTGTGCCTGGGCGATAGAATGCATGCAAGCAAATGCGATTCTCGGATTTGGTTGCACTGTCGAAGAAGCGGACCTGGTTCAGCAGCATTTTGCCATGCGCATTTTCTTTTGGTTCCAACTCGACATCGCAGTGGTGAATGCATTTCCCGCAAATCCAACCACGACAAAGGAAGATTGGTTTGGGGATGCCAGAGGGGTCGTGAATGGAGCAATGGAACCCATCTTCTGGATGTCGTTCCTGGTCGCTGGATTCGCGTTGCTTGCTAGTCTTATTAACATCGACGTGCGTTTCCTTGCAGCAACCACAAGTTCGAGTGAAGTCGAGATCCCGAGCATAGACGGAATCGATTTGAGACTGAAAGCTCTGCTCCTCCCTTTCCCGAATCTTGACTATTCGAGCTACTTTCTCTTGCTTCAACTTAACGACCGCTTCTTTCTTTTCCAAGTTGGCAGTTGCTTCCTCCAGTTCCGCCTCATTATCAATGATGTTCTGTTCAACCCTTTTGACGAGTTCGAAAGATGTTTGGTATATCCCGCCTTCCTCCTTTTTCAAACCTTCAAAGACTGAACCGGGCACGGAATCGGTATCCATAATACCATCCAACAACGTTTTCGAATTACCGAGCGTTATTTTCAGAGAGGCTATTGTCGTAGTAAGGACCAGAACGTTGGCCGCGGCGACGGTCGCCTCCTCCTTCGTAGCCAACATCTCTTTCTCCAATTCCATCAACTTCTTACCATTCTCCTTCTTCATCAGCTTGTGTTTCTCATTCAGATCTTTTCTTTCTTTCTGTGCCCTTTCTTTTGCTTCTTCGGAAACTGAAGGGACATGGCGACTGGGAATATTGCTTGAAGTAGCCGGTAACTGCTGAGGAGCGGCCGATGCAACCACAACGTCGGTAAACCTCTTGCGGGAACTGAAGAAGGACATGCTTCCTGCTTAGCGGGGCGTATGACCAGAGGAGAGCTGCAACGAAGGTAAGAATAGGATCAGGAGCCGAACATTTGGGGAGAGGACATACAAAGGGTACAATTGCCAGGTTCCAATAGCTTGTAGGTGTTGAGGAAGCGATAAAAGCGAACAATCAAAGTGCTGTGTTTCTTGTTGGGGCGAGGTTTGAACTTGGATACCCCCAGTGAATAGAGCGACAAGAGAAGTACGAGCAGTTGGGCAAGTGGCATCTTGACCGAGGTTTCCAATTCCTTCAAGATGGCCACAAACCTCGGCCGAGAACGGGTTGCATACCAAACTACGAGCTAAAACTATTTCCATTAGTACCATTCCTTGAAGCACAGGACCCTGAGATCCTCACTTGTGTCCATCAAGCCCTCCTTCTTGTCCACTCAAGTGTCCCATGTCATCCTTCCCGAGACTCATCATCCTCCACAACATCCTGTATGCGAACTTCCCACCATACCTGCACGGCAATCCGAACTCGGCCGAGGTATGAGTAGCAAAATTTTGGAACTGAATGGCATCCTGATTGCGTGAACTTGTTGTCGATCCGCCGTCTTGATGGTGTTGTAAATCGATCCTGGGAGGCCGAGAGCGAATCGAGAGCTTGCCGGCAGTTGACTCTCACACGGGCTCGAGAGAAGATGAACGAGGTTTCGGAATACCTGGCGTATGGAGTAGCGTTGTATAGACGGGGCTGCGATGTTGTTTCGGGCGGGTGAGAATGTTGTACGTTGTAGCGAAATCGCTGCAAACGAATTGCGAAGAATGGAGATGACGTCTTCGTGCTTTGGCCTCGTTACACAACTTCAAGTTCACCAGTTGCAAAATAGCAGCGTAAAGAACACCAGTTCGATTCCAACTATTGGCACAACCTGACTAGCATTATATTGTAGAAGAGACAGCATCTTGCGGTCTGTAACAATATATTCGGCCCTCATCGTGGTCCGGTATCCACTTCATGGACGGGCCGACTTATGTGTTGAGGTTTGAGCAAGATTGGATGCATCCAGACGACTTTTCCTACAAATGACCGCCGACTATTTACTCAACTTCAAAGTCGTCATCTGCCAGCCAATGTAACGAAGGATGGTTTCAAGTGGATCATTCCCAGCAAATTCAGTGTTTAGCTTCGGGTAAATGGCTACTTGATCCCTTATATCGGCCGCTTCCTGAAGCAGATTCTCCGACCATTGAATAGCACTCTGCTGCACTTGGGTTTCGGTGTTGGAACATGTCGCCTCCAGCTGCTCGATACGGCGAATAGCTGCATCAAGTCGATCCTGCAACCTATCACCTTTGCCTTCCTCAGTAGTGATATGCTCGGTCCGTGCTGTGAGCTGTTCCTGGTTACTGCCTTCTTTCTTAGACGTCGACTTTGATGTTTGAGCGAAATCGGCAGGCTGTATAAAGTCGACAGCTACCTTTGCGGAGCTCGCGTTGATGGTAGTCAGGTTCAAGTTGTCGACCGACTCTGTCAACGGGCGAGAACATACATCCTGCGTACTCAGTCTGGACACACATTGCCTTTCCTCCAGGGCTGCCAGGCGTTCGATCACCGCATCAAGTCGTTCCTGCATCATCTCATTCCGCCATTCACCTTCACCTGAAGGCATATGTTAGTCAACCCTCTAAACTCACAGGGGGCAGCAGTTAACTTCCAACTTCATCACCAATTTCCCTATGTTCTCCTTCAGTTCATCATGCTTCTGCATAGTTGAGTCCAGATCTTTTGTCGTGTGGTAAAGGTTGCCTTCAATCTTATCATTCGCTTCTGCTCATGGTACAGTGTAAGCCAAAGTATTTTGGATATGCGACGGTGCGACGAGGTCCTCCTACCGAGCCACATTTCCGAGTCCTCAGACAGCGTCTTCACCATCCTCTTGTAGTCTCCCCTCAGCTTCTTCTCGCATTGTCGCGATTCTTCTAGCTGCTTCTCAAATCTTTCATGTACATGGATGAGACAGCAAGGTCCCTTGTCAATGCTGCACTCCGAGTCATTGGCAGGTTCCGTACTGCTAGCAGCTGGTGTTGTCATGTTTCTTCCGATAGTGATACCTTGAAGTAAGCCATCCTGTACATGCCATCAGTAGCAGATAACCAAGAGAGGACAAATGTATGAGACGGACTTTGAAGGCCTTTTCTTCCGCTTCATTCATTGTAGCCTTCATATTCCATACTGGCATTGAAAAATTAGCAAGTGGATTGAACCATCCCGTGTCAGAAGCCATTGTTTCGGGCTCCGTTGCCCCATCGGCCATAGTATCGCAGTGGTACTATGAGTGAGGAAGCAAATGAGATATTCGGAGTAGGTGGGGCTGCTGATGCAATGGTGTTATGTTCTCCGCTGCTCGGAAGCGTTAATATGATGTGATGCAACTGAGTCGGGACTTTACTTTAGGTGCTTCTTCGGGTCCTAGATATTGCTAATCTGAACGGAGATGCGAGGTCCGCATGGTTGTGAATGTTTACCATCTAACCACCAACATCGATTAGGGTCTGTTTTCTTTAGGGATATGAAGAACACACGTACACGAACTGGTGGGAGATATCTCCGTCAGGCATGATAGCGGCTTCCAGATCCAATCAAGCTTAAGCGTATAAGCTGTTGGGAATTCGGAATCTTCTGCATTTTACGGTTTCCGTGGCCAGCTGGAGTGTTGCCAGTGTCATTTGAGAGGTTCGGTATTTGGTTTTGAATCTATGGTGCATCCGTGCTTTGACTTCCGATGTCCACACTCACTGGCAACATTCACTAAACCGCTCACAGCAAAGCAGCTTACGAGAAACCATGCCAAATTTCACTTCCACCCAACCTATAGGCACAACCAAATTATAATCCTCAACATCTACGCATCCTCAGCCGGCCTTTCAAGCCGCCTGATCCTCCTTTCAAAATTTTCCACTATCCACTCCATCGGATTCATTTGACCCCGCTTTCCATGCAATCTATATTTGCATGCCAACTCGAAAGATTCCTTGAGATTATCAGGGTCACGGTGCCAACTCTGAATGTTCTCAGCATGCCATCGAACACAGTGGTTCCATGCCTGAACGGGTAAGGATTTATACACTTTTCAGCTTGAACGGCTCGCATAGGATGTCCAAGCACATGGACGGCTCACCTGACAGGTGCAAGACCCTACACGGAATACACATGCACGGGTTTGGCCTGGACGTTATTCGACTTGGACGAAACGTCCGTCCAAATTTTGCACGGGATACTCCCACCCCATGTAAGGTGTGCAAGCCGACAAGTGTGCAAGATCGAACTGATTCGGAATGGATCAAAGCGATCCGATCACGATCAAAAGCCAATCCGAATCGAGCTCGTTCAATTCAGGTCGATTCGGATTGGAATAGCCGCCGCGCTTGCGGCGGCAAAAATAAACCGCAATTGGAGCTGACCGGGGTAGACCTTGTCCATAAAGGCCGCAAAGTGCAACAATTCCAACCGTTAACGGTACAGGTGTTGAACCATTTGTGAAAGCGTCCAACTCTTAACATTCCAGTTCTATAACGTCCAGCTGCAAACCGTCGAGAATGTATGCTGTCCAACCGTTAACATTCCAGTTATAAAACGAGTAAATGGAAAGAGTCGAAGTGAAAGCATTCCAACTGTGAAATGTCCAGCCTTAAAACGTGCAACTGTATTCCGTCTTTCATTAAGAGTCCAACATATTCCGTCCACCTCAAATCCGTCTAGATTAAAGGGTTCAGGTTTAACAGGTGCAATGTATCCTGTTCATCCGCAAAAGTTCAAACTGTAGGGATTCTAAATATCACCAGTCCAAACACATTCAGTGCAAATTATGACAAATATCCTGAAATGTCCAGGCTTTGATGTCCAAAATCAATTCGAATACCTCAAAACCACACCCAATAAGATCTCCAATGCTGCACCGATAACCGATATAAGTCTAGCGTTGAACATCTTTGGACAAACGGTACAGAATCGAGCCGTTTCTGAAGAATCGGTGCAATATTGAACGAGATCAGCGTATGCCGTTCAAATTTGCGTGAATTTGCGTGGTTTCCAGTCAATCGGTGCGAATTTGAACCATTTCTCCGAAAACCGCCCAAATTTGCGTGTCTCTCAACCTAACAGGTGCACATCTTAGACTTCCAAATTCGACTTTAGAAATCACAACACATGTCATTGATCAGCAACAAAGAAGACGAAACGTCAGCAACACAATCAATTGCTACCGAACTTGAATAATTCAGGCCAAGTCGAAAGAGTTGTGAAAAAATGAAGTCATTCAAATCCACCCATAACATATAACCCACACATCTGACATAAACACCAAATCTGTCCGATCCTACTCAAAGCAACACGATTCGACATGGTGCCACCCAAATCTCACTAGTGAACGAACAACTCCCATCATCATCATCAACCCCTAACCAACATCAAGATACGCCACCAAACCCAGTCCCATGTCTTTATCCTTGTCAATCCCGTCAAATGCAATCAAATCCCGTCAAATGCAATCAAATCCCGACAAATGCAACCGAAACCCATCATATGCAACCAGAGCAAAGAATATCAAGACCATGAAAGAAACAACAGCCATATGCAAGTCGAGATGTAACAGTATCCCCAATCCTCTAGTGTAAACGCCCGATAACCAATGCCAACATCTAGCCGAAAAATAAAAGTGAAAGAAAGAGGTATAAAACAAGAAGAGAAAATCATAAATAGGAAAG
The DNA here is from genome assembly GCA_003788565.2 of Ascobolus immersus RN42. Taxonomy (NCBI): domain Eukaryota; kingdom Fungi; phylum Ascomycota; class Pezizomycetes; order Pezizales; family Ascobolaceae; genus Ascobolus; species Ascobolus immersus. The sequence continues at coordinate 163,354 of ML119710.1, read as the reverse complement.
AGCAATAGTGAAAAGTAAAAGGAAAAGAAAAGACGTAAAAGAAAAATGGGAAAATCATAGAGCCATGTCGTAAAAAATCATGATCTCTTTGCTTTTGGCCGTACGGGTGTCTCAGGGACCCTGTTGACAGGAGTAAAAGAAGGTATATTTGAACGCTCAAGCCCTCGAGGCTCCTCCTCTATGTCGGTCAACTCGGACAATTCTGAGGAACCAAGATCAGGTGTACTCTCTTTTCTGACAGGAGGCTTCTTTTTCCGGCCCGTCTTACTTGGAGCTGGCTCTGTGTCTCGTGGCTCTTCGGCATCATCGGAAGCATTCGAAGGGCCCTTCGTACGTCTAGGCTTCACCTGGACAGCCCCACGCAAAGGAGTTTCTTCTGGCGGAGGAGTGTCCTCAAATGCCGGTCGTCCAGAAGCAATATCAGCCTGAGTTGTATTGATATTGCTGGGTGCCCTTCTACGGGTCTTGGGCTCGGGGAAGACCTTCTCAATCTCCCAAGCCATAGCCTTCCAGTCGAACTCGAGTAACTCGCCGGGTTCTGCAGTTGCAATCTTCTCCTTGATTGCACGAATCTTCTCTTTCTGGAGATTGGTGTTGCGCCTGTTATCCGTTGGGAAACCACCAAGAAACTCCTTGACATCATTGAGGGTAGGATATGCCTCAGACAGCAACTTTTGTACAAATCGCGTTTTTGACCTTGGAGTCATGTCCTCTGGTACCATCGACGGCTTGTTCTGAATGGTAAGAGCAGCCTCCCTCATATGGGTATTCTGCCGTGTCGCGGCCCGCGTCTTGACCGACGGAGACTGGAGGGTAACAACCTATCCTTTGTTAGCAATATGTCATTGCCACAAGGGGTGTTGACGATATGCCCACATTTGTTTGAGCATTGTAACCAACGACCTTTGTCTGGGTTTGGGGCTGGACATGAGGCTACACATCTGTTAGAGACGAAGACGAGAGAAGAGGATATAAACATTGCTGTCGGCCCCAGCACCACTGTCCCTGCCGGCATTCTTGCCTTTTCGAGAACTCTTATGGCGAGGGCCAGCCTGAACTTCAGTATCATCCGCCTGCTTGGATGTTGCCACCGGGACTGCTTCATCTCCACGTTGTCCAATAGCTGACGACAATGTAGAGGCCTTGCCCGCAGCATCTCTTGGTTCTGCCGGTTCTAGAATACAGTTAGCGTGGTCAAAAATAAGGAAAACAAAAAACCTGGATCTCTCCGTCTCGGCTTCTTGGCCGAGTTTTCTCCTTGCGGAGGATCGATCCCGTCTGACTTCCTCTTTTCCTTCTTGGCCGGCCTCTCTTCCATCTTGATTTCGACACCGTCAGGGTCGTGATCAATCGGAAGAGCACCCCTTGTGAAGTATTTCCGACCAGGAGGTATGACCGGATCGTCATCTTCGTCATCAGGAACACCCAAGGACACTTGATCTGAAGCAGAATCTATTCCGCTGTTAGCAATGTTAAAGCAACCGAGAATAGAAACCGGTACTAACCAGCATGTTTTTCGGGTCGACGGGAATCAGAAGGGTATTTATGTCCTTTTTCCTTCTTTGACATATGAGGAGTCGCGACTCTGGACTTTTTTATCTATCATCGTAAGTATGAGGAAGGCCAATAGGAATTGTATAAATAGAAACCATCGGTTCGTCAGATTCGCTCTCTTCCTGGCCCGAGATATGGGGGGGTTGAGTAGATGAGGATGCCTGAAATAGTCAGTACGAGAACACGAGCTGAGAACGGAAGAATGAACTTACTTCTATAACAGTATCCGGGGCATCTCGTCTGTCTCTTCGACGCTTCTCTCGCCTCGTTGGTTCAATCTAGCAACCAACCGTTAGCCGAGCTCATGCATTATTGGACGGGGGAAACCATACCGATTTAGAATCTTCGAGTTCGGCTGAGGACCCAGTACCAACAAGGCCATTGGCAAAGAACGGGCTTTTTATCACCCCAGGCTTGCCTTGCATTCGCTTCTTCAGCTTTTCGTCCATCTTCTTGTCCGGGGTATGCATATCCTGTACTCGCATTAGTGGCTTTTTTGTTCCCGATGGTTCTATCGCCGTCGAAGATTGTGCATCTGTCTTATCCATGGGAGCCAGCATGCTCCGTTCTGCATAGACACGGACAGCAGCTGAAGCTCCTAGAACAAAGCCGGGAAGTCCAGCGCTTCTCTTCACCACAGGTCCTGGAGGAGGCTTCACCTCGGGTGCTTGAGAAGGCTTAACCTCAGGTGCTGGAGACGGAGTCCACGCCTTTGGGCGAGAGCTCATCGGGATAGGTGGAGGTCCGGGGCGGGTATCTCGAACTGGGATCACAGATGCCTGCGAGGAGGGAACAGGGCTTCCCACGGATCCTAGCTGGCTAGGGAACAACTTGCGTAACGTATCCTGAGAAACCAGATCCGGAATCTCGTAGTTCTCAATGTCAATCTCTGTTGGGATAGGCACTTTGAAGATTTCCGCAAACTGTTGAGAGGAAAGACCACTGGTGGTAGCAGGAACTGGCGGTAGAACTTCGTCTAGAAACATTAGCAAAGCACACAAGAACAGATCAAAATACTTACTAGCCGAGTATACTTCATTATTTGAGAACCCCTCTGCACTCTTGGGAACATCTGGAGCATCCTTCCGCTCGGATGCCAACCCTTTGGTCCTTTTCTTCTTTTTCTTCCGTTTCTTCACGACCTTACCCCGTGCTAGGGACCGAAGAAACTTCCGACGAGAGCTAAACGGATTATCCAAGATCTCATCCTCCTGGACATCGTGGTCGTGAAAAGCATCATGGTCGGATTCGACGGGATCGACATTCTGTGTCATACGGATCTCCGGCTCAACCGACTGTTCCTCAGCTTTGGATTCAACGGGCTTCTGGGCCTTTAGTTTTGCAGACGCTTCGCCTCGTCGGGCAGGAGTAGGTGTTTCTGGAACAGGTAGTGCTTGAGAGGAGGGCACATCAGGTGGTGTTGATGGAACGAAAGGTGCCGACTTTGGCTTCCTGGTGTTGCCAATCTTTCGTCCTTGGTGATACTCAGATAACTCTGGGTTTGCAACCGCGTCCGTGGCAGCCTGCTTGGACTCGTCGGCTCGTGACTGGACTGCTGCCTCAGGCTCGGCTGTATCCATTGAATGGTTCCGCCCTCGACCAGGGGTTGGCTCTTTGCTGAGAATGCGTACACTTGAATCTCTCGCCGGTGTCGACCTAGCACTGTATATTTGCTATATTATCGTCAGAATCCAACAACAATAATATGAAGAGAGAACATACAACAGATGAACAACGCGAACCAGATGGCAGAAAGTTGGGGACAATTGAACGTCGTCCCTCCTCGAGGACCTCTTCCAGTGGTCTTTCATCATTGTCCTCTAGTTTTTCAACCTGATAAAAGTCCAGTTAGCAGGAAACCCAATGTATTGGGGTTACCACTGACCTCGAGTAGCTTCTTGTAAGACCAAAACCTCTTTTCCCTCTTAGCAACCGTACCATCCGGTTTGAAGGTCAAAAATACCGAGGATGTACCCTTGGTCATTTTGAATTGTAGAGCCCCCAACTCCACAAACGTATAAACTTCACACTCTGACTGCCTGATGCCGAGTGCATCGTCCTCTTCAGCGGCCTCTGTCTTTATAAGCCGGGCATAAGTTCGCTTCATCCAGAAGTCTGATTCTTTGTTGTTCAAGTATGTCCTTGCTAGGAAATCCTGCCACGCAATTAGCAAATCGCACCCAAAACATGCTTGAGGGTTCATACATATGACAACGAGCACATATACACCCCGGCACCTTCTCCCTCGGCAAGGTACATTCTAATAATGTCCTTAAGATCTCCCAGCCGCTTCCAAACGCATCCACCTGGAACAGCAGCCCTCTCGGCTTCTTTACAAGAGGTGTAAACGAGGAGGTGGTCACTCAGACTCAGCTCGTCGCCTGAATGGTGCTCTACATTCAGCAAAAAGTTCCGAATTGTGTTTTTTTTGGACAGAGTGACGAAGAACTCGGCGACGGGCGTAAAATCATTGAAGCCACTCACGTATGTGATCTTGAGACATGCGATTCGAGGAGGAGGAGCTTTGAAAACCCATTCGGGACTGACGTCTCGCAAACCACCAGCTGTCTGTTGAGTTTGAGACGCTGACGATGTGGGTCGATTCTTAGGGACCGGCGGAGGTCGAGATACGGGGGTGGCAGGTGGAGGCATTGCCTTCCGGTCTTCCGCCTTGCGTGCCATTTCTTTTTTTTCGATTCTTGCAGCGGCCCGGGTTCCTGGCTTCGAGCCCGGTGGAGCAACACTTTTTGATCTCTCTCTGGGCCGTGTACTCGCGGCATCCTCAGCACTTGAGAGTTCGGCTTCTGATCCACCTATGAATGCGTCTGTGTCTTCACGCTCGACCTTGACGGAGCCAGATCTAGAGCCAGTCCTTGTCCGTTTTGCGTTGCCTGTCTTCTTCACAACGGATGGCTTGACTCGACCCATAGCAATGACCTCTCCATAATACTTGGAAGGCCTGGCAGGAGCTCTTGGTTCTTCCCGTGGGTTGTCTGGAATGTAGTTCTTTTGCTTCTGATTGTGAATCCGACGGCCGTCGCTCAACATCACCACCAATATGGCGCGGACAATGCCAGTAGACCACCAGGGGTAGTCGGGAATCATCTCGTTGTAAACATCGTTGATCGCCCTCACCATGAGGACTGGATCCTGGTACGACCATGAAATGTTCAATGGGACATTCAGGCGGTTCAACACCTTCCGTATCCTCCTCCGGATTGCGAAAACGTGTTTTCTGAGGGAAGACGTTAGCACATTCTCCAGGCGTTACGGATGTGAGACAAACCTATTTTTAGCACCCATTGCGATCCTAAGCGAGTCACGCTCAACCTCTCCAGGTCTCTTCTGCTTCCTGTTCCATCTACCTCGAAGTCGTTTTCTCGCCAGCAACTCTTGCTCGATGGTGTACTAAATGTATTCTGGTTAGGGCATTGTAAACAGCGATAGATATACAGCGGGAAAACTAACCTCAAGTATTCTAACCTTCTGAATGTCCTCTGCCACCTTTGCAGCCGCTGCCTTCTCTGCATCATTCGAGGAGACATCTGACTCGTTCCCTCCATCTGCTGCAGCTGTTGATGCTCGGGAGTTGGAATGGCGGACTCGGTCGGAAGAATGTTGCCTATCAACACCATCCTCTTCACCGTCTGCACCTTCCTCGTCGTCTTCATCATCTTCCCGCCCGGCAAGTATATCCTCGACATTGAAACTTTCATCGTCTTCATCGTCGCCAAAGAGCTGATCAGCCAATGATGCATTTGTTGCCTCCGACTTGCTGGTGTGTCCTTTCTTCTTGAGTTTTCGATACTGTAGAGGGATCTGCTCGACCTCTTCCGAATCGGAACTTGATGAGGTGTTTGCTGTCTTTGCCTTGTTGGAGACCTTGGAGCCATCGAGGTTTCGGCCGGGTCGCTTCCTTCTCCGCCTTGTGTTGTGCTGTTTTTTTGACTTTTTCTTGCCAACTCTGCGACCGTGGGCCTTGTGCTCACTGCTGGAAGTGACAACTTCAGATGCAGACTTGTCGGAGACCACAAAGCCAACTAGGTCACTACCGTTGTCCGTTTCGACCACTGTATCGGCACATTCTGAATCCTCGTCCACCGCCTGTGAGAGGATAAAATTCTCCGCCATCTATGCAAGGCTAATCTATCTCCTAGACCAATAGTAGTCCGGATAGACCCTGCATAAAAAGCAGGAGGAGGCGTGGCGTGGGGGTTGGTGCAAGTCAGAGAAAAAAAAAGGCGTGGGGAAGCGGGGTAGTGGGGAAGTGTGGGGGGAGATGAAAAGGATAGAGAGGTGTGGGGTAAAATTTTCTCCATGCATTTCGGTCGCCTAGACCACCCACGTGGTGTGCCCCCCATGCCAAGGATCGCTTCTGGGGCGGAAATTCCGCCTACCCCGCTTTCAGAGATTGCAACACCAAACAACATTCAAGGCCCCTCGCCTACGAAAAGGGCGCCACGCCGGGCATCCCGCTGTTAAGGTAACAACCGAGCCCTGCCTATCGCCCATCTAGCTATTCCAGATGCTTTGAGGGATGCTGCATGCGGTGATGCTGACAAAAGTATGCTTTCTAGCGCTGGATTGCGGGCCCTAGGTACGCACAGCATGGGTCCCAAGATCAACGGTGGTCGCAAGCCTCGAAAACCGGACACCCGAATACGGCAAGCCCGTCCTTCGAAAGCGGACCAGATACGGTTGGCTAGAGAAGCAGAGATCCGCCAGGCCAATTTTGCACCTCGCCAGTGTAGCTGTTCTCTATTTGGGAAGGGCCTGGATGCACACACAGTCTACCTGGAAAGAGAGTGGGATGAGCATCAACGGTGGCTCCAGAGAGATGAGAGAAGGGTTATCTCTTCCAGCGATGGAGAGAACAGAGAAGACTCAGATCTAGAGGAGGAAGGCACGGATAGGGAGGCTCTTGACCGGGTTGCGGCTGAGGTGGCCGCCTACACAAAGAAAGACCAAAAGGGCTACGATAACGTTGGCCGAGAAGATAAGGCCCGACGGCAGCGAGAAGGACAAAATGAACGGGACAAGGGCATTGTCGGCCCAGTACAGAGGTTCCGAGACCCAGTGCGCCCTCACTACGAGAGAGAACCAGACTATTCTCCGGCCCCCAAACGTCGCAGAATCATCCCGAATTCGAATGCTGTGGTACACATACCCGATGCACCAGAACGGCCATCTTCGCGAGGTGTGCTTGGGGCAGCTGCAGTGCCAGCTCAAGTGCGTTTACCTACAGACGACTCTTCTTTGTTTAGAGAGCCAGTGAGACGGCAAGCACAGTCTATTGTCAATGCCCCTCCTTCTTCACCACCGCCTCGTGTCCAAGAGAATAGAGATGTGGTGTCTTCCAGCGCCGGTCGAAAGGCTACTGAAGAGTCGAATGGTACTCAAGAGTCTGTCCACTTCCCTGCCTCGTCAGAAGGGAGCGAAGAGCATGTCCTTGCTACAGAGCAAGCATACACCGATCCAAACCCATTGGACATCGATATGGTATCTGCCCCCAGTGTGCAAGATCCAGATGGCGAATCGAATCCTCGCACTACGGTGACTAAAGGGCAACAAACCGCTCCATCAGCCGGTAGGGTCGCCTCTGAACACGATTCTGAACATCTGGTGGAATCTCAAATTCAGAGCATTGCCGAATCCACAGATGGTACAAACCCCCCCAATGCCTCGCAATTGGACCCAAATGCGGTCAATCTCACACCTGCTGCTTTAAATGCGCTTCACGGAAATCCAGCTTCGATATCAAACGATGTACGGATCAACAGCTGGATATCTGGGCTCGTCGAGAACCACCAAGAACCACATGAAGTAGGCGCAGAAGATGGATCCCCACTACTCAGTTCGGCATCCTCCTCCGTGTCCACTACCAATTCGCCATCTCCTCAACAACCTGCAGAAGTCGAGCAAGTTGGCGACAAGTACGAGAATTCTGCTGCGCGAGGTAGTCTGTCTAGTAAAGCATCGAGCAGATCTGTCGTCGTTGACGGGATCGATAAAGATGACATGCTGGCCACGGCCGCAGTTGATCCGTCCTCTTCTGGATCTTCCTCAAGCAGCGCCTCTTCGAGTTCATCTTCAGAATCAAGCTCAGATCGCCCGAACGGTGGGAGTAATGGCGGAGACGACGGCAATGATTCGGACAATACTTCAGTGACTAGCGGTGAGCCGGATGCAGAGGAAGATGACATAGGCAACATGTCAGAGGATGAACTGTCCGAGTTCGTGGAGGAAGTGCAACAATATATTGCAGAGAACAGGCCCAAAGGTGACGAGAGCACAATCAAAGACAAGGAGTTCTACACAAGGCGTAAAAGGCGGCCCACTGACTACGAAATGCGGACGCTCAGTTCCGGTGACATTGGAAGAAGGTAATCAGGCTTGATTTATAGAGCTCTCGCGCTAGCTCGACGTGATTACACATGAAGCTAACTTATTGTTACTAGATTTCGATTTGCCCGCCGAGGAATGGATCAAATGCGCAACTGGAGTCAGGCCAACTCTGCGTCTGTTGCATATGAGGTCCTGAAGAAGATCCAAGAGCGCCAGAAGCGAGAAAACAGGGCCAATCAGACGCTCGACAACGAAACGATCGATGAAGTGGCATCCGCTCTACTCGAAAATGATGCCTACAAGCCCGGCGACGGGCGCCGGTTCTACAAGATCATGAAAGAAAGGACTGGGTTCTCTTCCAAGGTCTACGACTGTTGCCGGAATAGCTGCATGTCATTCGCAGGAACACCCGAGTTGGATAAATGCAAAGTTTGTGACGTCTCTCGATGGAAGAATCCGACAGCACCAAGAGAAGAGCGCATCCCATTCAAGAAGCATGTTTATTTTCCACTTCGGCACCGCCTACTGCTATGGTATTCCAGCACATTCATGTCGAAGATTCTCAAGACGTACCGCAAGAAGGCAGAGACGACAAGGCTTCGACGACGCCGCCGGATTACAGACTTCTGGTCCGCAAAACTGTTCAGAATCGCCAAGTCGAGAGGGCATTTTGAGGACGATCGAGATTTGGCGTTTTGCTGCGGCTTTGACGGAACTAAAGCCTTTAAAACGAGGAAGAATCGATACATATGGCCAATCATTCTCACCTGCCTGAACCTCCCACCTGAAGTACGGTACAAACGCAGGAACATCATTATTGCAGGAATTGTCCCAGGACCGAAAAACCCGAAGCTTGTGGATACGTTCTTTCAACCCATGGTCGACGAATTCGAATTTCTCTCAAAGCATGGACACCAGGATGCTTTCGATGCTGATGGAGGCATTGAATACAGCAAGGAGTTTACTCTTAAAGCACATTTGTGTATAATTTCAACAGACATGCAGGCACGCGCAAAGGTAACTACCCCATTTATTTTATCTCAGGCGCAAATAATAACAAAAAGATCGCAGTTACTCCATACCCTGGGAATTGGCTCCAGTTCCTTCTGCGAATACTGCCAGATGAAAGGTCTGAACTACGGAGGTTTACACTGTCCGCACAAGCCCCCTGACAACCTGGACGACCATCCCTGGATTGTCGAGGATCAGAAGAAGAGGATAAAGAAGAACCGACCATGTTACAACTGGAAGAAGGATTATACGGCCGAGAATGCCCGTGGTAGAGACGACAAAACGTTTCGCGAGGTTGCCGAGTACGCCGAGCGAACAAAGGCAGCTGCCGATGTCGATGGCGAAGATTCGGCCATGTCTGAAGAAGAAGGCCGGAACAGGAGACAAGCTCATCCGCCTCCGGACCCAGCATTTACAGAGCGAACGGGTATATCGGGTAGTAGCATTTTCGCTCGTCTTGACACGATTTTGTTTCCTTATTCCTTTCCACCTTGCACAATGCATCTTTTCTACGAAAACGTCATACAAGCAGTATTCGAGCACTATGCGGGTCGTTTCTTCATCGACAGACCAGCACCTCCACCGCAGGCACCAGTGAGCCTTGGAAGCCGGGCTCCGAGGAAGCCCTCATCCAGGAAAGCACCGAAGTTCAAGAGGCGAGAGGGCAAAAATGCGCCTTTCCTCCGGAAACCGGGTGATGACTACAATGTCCCCCCTGAAAGTTGGAAGCAAATGGGAGCGGATACAGCGCATTCCAACAAAACCTATCCTGACCAGCTAGGCGAGGAAATGGTAAACTTGGCCGATCACTTCAGAAAGATGAAAGCTGCCAATTGGCAACGATTCCTTTACCACCAATCGCCAATTTACTTCAAAAAGTACTTGCCAAAGCAACATTATGACGAGTGGATGAATATGGTTGAGGCAATGCGACTATCTACTCGTAAAACACTCGACTTCAATGAGGTCTTTGAGGTTTGTTTTGATTCCTTCTAATACGTTTGAATAGTCGCTAATTCTTGCTATTCATAGATCAAGGAGCGGTTCCTTCAGTTTGTCGAGTATTACGAACGGTCATTCTACAGATACGATGCCGACCGCGTTGTTGCATGCCTACCGGTTATACACCAACTGCGCCATGTCCACGAGGCCATTCTTATGTGCGGACCAACCTTCGTCTACGCTCAATGGTGTATGGAACGGGTCAATGGGATGATTACAAGTTGCATCAAATCGGGAGGCAAACCAGACGAAAACGTTGCCACACTGGTGGAATTGGATATCAACAGTAATCTACTCCCTTACGTTATCGCAGGCATGGACTCTGTCATGGCCCGCCGAGATTTCTGTGACGCGGACGGCCAGATACTGATGCATAAAATCTTCCACCATTACGTCAAGCACAGAGGGCTGGAAATTGACGAGTTCGAAGAAGTCGAAAAGGCAAAGAATATGGCAACCCAGAAGCAAAAGGTTCCGGATCCAGCCAAGTTGCGCCCCGATGTGGTGGAAAGCCTTCTCCTGTCCAGTGAACTAGACCTCGATACATTGACAACGGAGTTTGGTCAGCTCACAAATACAGATGTTCGGCGCGCCCTCAAGAGGATTGGAGATGTCATGGTGGTGGACCAGGTCACGGTCAAGGACGGTGCCCGAGTCCTTGATTCTATCCAGTTCCAAGGCCTCGTCAAGTATCTGAAGGCTTATTTCGATGATCGAGATCCATCGGAAATAGATCGACTTTTCCGTGATCCAAAGCACCCTGATCGGCCGGCAAAGCATGGCGACCTCCGCAAAGGCAGACATTCTCCCGCCATTCGAATTCAAAAGTGGAAAAACGTTCGATTTGAGACGATTACGAAGCTGGCCGATCATGTCATCGACACCAGGGTTGTTAGAATATGCGGCTCTCACTACCCCCGACCGAACCGAGTGCGTACCGCATCTTTCTTCGAATTCTCAACAGATGTGTCTCGTAAAGCGGGTGCACACACAGCAGGGCATGTGCAGCGATCTGCATCCAGTCATCCAGGAGCCCCTTACAAGCGAGAGTTTGCAGAAGCAAATTTCTTTGTCACTGTCGACATCGATTGGGACATGCTCGACGATGAGGAGAGGGCTTTTAGCTCTGCTCACGGTCGCGAGCTTTATCTTGGTTTCGCCTCTACCATGGCTGTTCGGTCAAATGACGGCTTGACGATCATCAACCGGGTCCCAAAAAAACAACGACAGTCACATTCTCCTACGAACAACCGGCTTTACAAAGATCCTGCGAAATGGCTCGATGTTGAAGACTTCGTAGACATTGTCGGTCTGATCTACTGCAATGAAGAGGAGTATATCTGTTGGAGAGATGCATGCTGGGACTCTGTGGATCGGCAGTCGAAAAAGCCACTCGAGTGGAAATACACACCAAGACCTACAGAGCAACCTATGGAGGGTCTCAGTGAGGCAGAAGAGTACATGTTCTGGGAGCAAATCATGCCATACGCAACTGGTCCGGTCTCTTCGTCCTCGAAAACGATTGTGCAAAGACCAATCAGAAGACAAGATCAAGAAGAAATGGACATTGATAGTTCAAGTTCATTGGTGATTGAATCGCCAAGGTTGGGAGGCATCAATGGAGATTCGTCAGAAGATTCCACAGATTTTTGTGATCTGGATCCTACAACTGGAAAGAAACGAAGAGGAGTTGGGAAGAAGACACGTGGCGGCCGCACCTCGTTCTCTGCCGTTGATACACATGTCAATCGATTCCGGAACAGATCGACGGATACTGATCTTGCCACTTCTAATATTACTCGGAATATTGAGAATCATGATCCGCCATCTTCGCAGATGGAACAGTCGCCGGCTCGGGCCTGGACTCCGTTGCCTTACTGGTCACCGACACCAACAGCGAGCGAATATGCCAGAAGGCGAGAGAACTTCATTGGTCCACATTGGCATGATCCAAATTTTCCAAACCATCCTCCTCCACGACCAAACCCTCCTGATATACCTGACGACCTGTTCGAATGATGCGCCTTGATTGATCTAAAGGTAATCAATTCTTTTCCATTTCATCAATGCTGTCTTTATAATGCAATAATGCACTGGTAACTAACACTTGTCATAATTTTAGTTCATGTCCGCCGTTCCTCCGTATTCATTTAAAGCTTTTCTGCCAACTCGTTTTTCCCGATACCTACATTACTTTGCGCTATTCGGCTCGTGCAATGCATGCTATTCGAATGTCTACTTTCGTGTAGTGAACTCGTTCGGTCGGGATGGCTGCAACTGTCGCTTTATTTGCATCCGGCACCATCTGCATGGATCTCGACATGTCACTTGTTCTCTATCGGTTGGATATCATCCTTCGCAATCTTGACCTCGACTTGTCATGTTGCTACGAAGTTTCAGTTGTAAGTCGACTCCATCTATTCTGGTCGTTCATCATCCCGTACATACACTAATAGATTGTTATAGTCGTGCTTCTTTTCATTTCGTTTCATTCTTATCCAAATCTGCTTGTTCGGCTGATACCTGCTTCATCTTCCATTCGTTGCATCTGCTCACATCTCATTTATGGGTAGTCATACTTGCCGTTTGATGTCCTTTACGCATGGTCGTTACACGATCGTTGTCTTTTGATCAAGATGATACTGCTATGGTCATTTTAGTGTTGCTTGATATCATGATGGTTTTTCTGTTGATTTCTTTGCATCGTGTGTTTTCTCTCCTGGTTTCGTTCTATTGTTTTTATTTTGGATACCCTAAAATCACCTCATCCTTTTATATTCTATTTGAATTTCTTTCTGGGTCTTAATATACTCTTTTGACCAATCTCTTTCCATTCATTTCTTGATTTTCTTTTTTTTATACAAGTCCGATTTGGACGGTTTATGTTAACAGTCTATCTCCACATTTTCTCCCATAAAATCCCAAGTCCCTATTGCACCCTTTACCTTTCCATTCCAAGGGTTAAACGTTTTCGTGTACTCTGTCCATCTTTCTGGACTTCCTATCTTACTTGTCAAACGTCTTGGACTCTTCTCCATATCCGTTAACATGGATGCACATTATAGCCTTATATGAGCAACGATGGACATTCAATGGTATTCTGTCAAACTGCTTGGGCATGCAAGGCAATCAGTTTAAAAGATTGACTTGTTATACTTACTTGTCTAGAATCTAGACGTGGTATGTACGCTGCGCAAGGCTAAGCGCTACCGGTCCAGATGTGGACATCCATCGTTAATCCGTCTAGGGTAAAGCGCTGTCCGTCCAAATAGCCGCTGTCCGTCCAACCTGTTGCACATCTTTTGTTGTTGGTCCAGGTACTTGGACTTTTGCTCTATTTATTCCAAGTCAGATTATGTTTGCACTTCTTCCTTTGCCCGTGTAGTTTTTGGACTTCTTTGATTTCATGTCCAGAGCCTTGGACATGATATAATACTTTTGGCGATCGGGATTTGAAGGTTGGATGGTTACTGTTATCAGTTGATCTTTTGCACATTTACTGATCTCGGTGTAGATGCTTCGACATATTATGAATTGTGTTCAATTTTCTACACATGATTCGCATACGGTGCAGAATCGACGATACAGATTGACCATATCGTCTCGAAGGGCTGGCTTTCTTATCAAATCAGATGGTACATGGACCTTTTACCCAAATGGGTCTTAATCTTATGCGGGTTGCTTGTTTTGTCCAACCGGTTGGGCATTCTTCGCATCTGGTGCAAGGTTCGACATCTTGTCGGTAAACAGTCTAGTCGTTTGAACAGATACTGTAAAGGCGGCAAAACCGGTCGAGTCTGGTGTCAACCATGTGTCTTCGGCCGGTAACGGGAAGGATTGGAGCCTCCCAGTTGCACGTTATTCAGTAAGGGTCTAAGGGTTAGAAGCTTTCGGTTGATCCGTCTAACGGTTCGCCCGCTTATGGTATAATGGCCAAGTGTTTGATGCTTTAGCTCAATCGGTCTATGCCTTCGTCATATTATGGAAAAATGTGCAAGCGGGCCTCCCTATTTGGATGTTTTTCATTAAGTATCAATCATTGGACGAAATTCGGTATCTTGTCTACTATATACACGATTAAAGGAAAAGCGTCTACCATTTGCGCCGGTAATGAAGGCGCCCGTCCAAAACCACTTAGCCACACCGGGCTATGGAACCACTGTGCGAATTGCATCGGGAAGATTGCTATTTGGAGTGTCCCAAAGCTCTTCAATGTCAGCGTCATATGCAGCTCTCATTTCAAGGTCTTTTAGGCGGGGAACGATGGAATCGAGTTGTTCCTGGAGCTTTGTATCATTCTCGTCGCCGGCGTCATATGCAGCTCTCATTTCAAGGTCTTTTAGACGGGGAACAATGGAATCGAGTTGCTCCTGGAGCTTTGTATCCTTCTCGCCGCGCTCCTCTAGGATATTTGTTAGCTGAATCGTCTCGGAGTAAGCAACGGAATGGCTACCTTTCATCTGCTCTACGACCTTGTTTGTTTCACGTACTCGTTCGTATACCTCCACGAAGTTTCTTGCGTTTTTCAACCCATATGTAACGTTTGGCCGATCAGTCAGATTCGAATTGCCTTGCACCCATTCCCGAAGTTCCCTCTCACGAATTTCAATTTCTTGGAAGCGCTTGTCGGATCTTGCATGAACATGCATGAGGCAACAAGGCCCTTTGTTCACTGTACATTCGGGAGCTTGCGCTTGAGTCGAACTGTCGGTGCCTGGCGTCGTGAGGGTCTTGGACCGAGGAACTGGAGACTGGGCTCCCTGTGATGCAAGTTCCCGCCCTACTTTGACTCCTTGAAGGAAGCCATCCTGTGGTCTTTGTTAGCATATTTGCAGCCGCAATCCGAAGGAGAACAATGACATACTTTAAATGCTTCATTGTACGACGTAGTGGCCTGGGAAGAAAGCAACTCGCTAGTCGTAGCTTCATCCTTTGGTTGCGGTGAACAAGGCTCAACACTCAATACCTCTATGTCTGCATCGGCATCGGCAACCAGGCTGTTGTTCTTTGTAGTATGGGCCTTTTCGGAGCCTGTTGAAGATATCGCAGCTGGTGCTGGAATCTTATCGGACATGATGAGATAGAAGTCGCTGTGTGGATTTGAGGTCGAAACAGATGGATTCGAGTAGATCGGGGCTAGTGTAGCTGAAACCGTATGCGATATTGGTTCTTGGGCCAATGTGTATGACAGACAACTACAGAAAAATCTCGAAGATGTAACTGTGGAATTTGCTGCTCCTACGTAAAATCTCTGATACAGACTGCACCGAGCCGCGGAATAGTACAAAGTACTAACCGGAGCGGAAAACCACCCCGAGTTGCATTACAGGTGATCTGGCCATTCACTGCCCCAATGAATAGAAGGCCAGCTATCCTTCTCAACCATAGTATGGGCAAACCCCGCAAGTCTCCAAGGCGACCTTATTTCCTTCAGGTCATCTTCAATTTTCCATGCATTGACCCGATTGCCCTCCTTAGGCCGTGTAAACAGAAGCCTGCACAGATACAAATCCATCAGGTAGTCATAGATATCATCCATCCGGAAAACGGACCACCGCTCCAATTGCACTGGCATCTCCTCTTCCCCAATACCACAATTCACGAAAGTGTCCGATTCTGCCTTACCCATGTCATGTTCGACAAATGGGTCTGGGTCAAACTGGTACTTGTCGCCTTCCCTGCATGCAAATTGTGTTAGGACATGTATTTGGGTACTGTTCAGAATCACGACTTGGAAGTCGCCACTTACATGAGGTACCCAAATGCAGTCCATCTAATTTGCCCGTGTTTAAAGCTCATTGGTGCGTGTATTGAAGTATGAAACACATGGCTAAACTGAAGTCCTGACTTTAGCACATTCTTCGAGCGCTTGGAAAGGCTGGTCCGATTGTTGTGCATCAGGGTTAGGCATGTGGGGCGGAGTTGTCTCCGTTCGTGATGCCAGATCATACTTATACCTCATGGCATCTGCATATGATACTTTTTCGGCCTCGGCGAGACGGTCGTAGTAGATCTAGAGGCGTCGATGGGTCAAACCCCTATAAATTAGGTTACCTCAAGGTTGACCTCCTTCCCGGAACGTCTGATACTCCTACTCACCTGCCGCATTCGTAGACTGCTTAGGTCGGATTGAAGGAATCTCACTGGCTCCCTGCTCATGAGTAGATTGATTCGAATCTTTGATCTCAAACATATCCTTCTCTTTGGCCCATTCCCTTCTCCTCATCCGCCTTATCGTCAGCATCCGTCATGAAGTATTCCCTTAGAGCAAGCTAGCGGCTCGTTGTCTTTCTCGTAGCAGACAACACAGGACCGGTCTTTTGGAACATAAGGGAGCGCAGTGGTCGAAGCTTGCCAGATTCGTTGACATAATCCGTGGCCGGAGTTCAGGGAGTGTTGAATCCGGTATCGGCGCTGGAGCGTCTTTGGGTGTCCTTCTCACCGCTGGTGGGCCACTCGTTCCCGTTGACAGGCCGACTCCGAGTCTCATATGCTTGCCGAATCCCATCGTGCCATCGATCCATCATGAAGCTTCCACCTCCCATCCCGTGTTTGGTTGATTGAGAGACCTTGAGACAAGATCTCTTTACTAGAAGATTGTCCATGTCGCTGTCTGTTTGATCGAGGTTGTCGCGTTGAGATCGATGAAGGTGACTCTTTCGTCGAGATCCGGAAGTTCGAAGGCTCGTTTGACAGTCGGCCTCGAAATCAGGTCCTACTTCCGAAAAGTAACCGTCAGTTCCGCTCGAGAAGAATCGAGGGCCGGGCCAGCAAGCACGTTACCTAATTAGTGGCCGAGACAGCCAGTAGCAGCAAAAATCAAGCCCATTGGCCAGCCCCCAAGCGATAGTGATAAGAAGCCCATAGAATGAGGCATTCTCAGAGTGAATCGACTACAAGGCGACGGCGCGGGCTACTGCCTCATGTTGTTGAGAATATTATGCGCATGGACTCGGGTCTCAAAAAGGCGGGGTATTGCATGCAGCAAAAGAGTAAAGAAGCCGGTATCGGAAGCAAATCGAGGTTGATGAGGAGCTAACAAGAAAAAAAATCGTCGCTGCATGAAGCAATTGCTCTCTTTGAAGTTGGCGGTGAAACGCTCAATGTTGGAGTTGTTGCGGTGACGAAGAAAGAAAAGCGGGGAGGTCAGGTGCGATGAAGTGTCACAGGCGAGACCTAACCGCATTGGGAAGTTAAGGAAGCTCAACACCATCGTCAAACTCAAACTCACAGGCATCATTACTCACCTTCTGAGGGAGTTGTGACATGCATATGTTCTTAATTATGCGGTAAACAGTATTTCGTTCTCATTGACCACCTTGACCTTCAAGACAAATTTAGCGACCGTGGGTTTTACGTTCGATCTGAACCAGAACTTGGCTACACCTTAAGTCGTTTGACATTTCTAGTACAAGCTCATTTATCGGCGGGCGGATGCTTTTTGTCCGCTTACAAGAAGATGGATGGGACAAGCTTATCACTTGTTATTCACTCGTGGCGCATACCGATGCAAAATAAGTATGCTGAGCAAACGTGTCAGCGACCGTACGGAAAGAAGGCAAATTGCTGGGTTATAATTCCACGATTCTAATTGGAGAAGGAGATAGCACGATTTTAAGAGGGGATAGATGATCTCTACAATATATATATGTGTCAGAACGTCCTTCTGGGACGGCGTCTCTCGGCTTCTCGGCTCCATGGACCAGCGGCCCAACCCCTCGCCCAGGTGCTTGGCCCCACTATATAGTCACTCAAGTTCCCATACAATACAATCACCTTTTACCATTCTCACAGGTAATGAACCCGGCTTGAACACTTCCTCTGTGCAAAGTTCAACATTTTTACCACCCACCCACCCAATTACCTCTTTTATCGCACCGCGATTCTTCTCCGCAACTTTGCCTTGCTATCGCACTCTTCTGCCTTTTCGCTGCACTTCGCTTGCCTTCTCACTTAATTTGCAAATTTTCGCACCTCGCCAACTTTTCGCGTACAACCCCGCACGATGACCACCACCAACACAAGCGACTCTCTCGCCCCTTTCGCGGTATCAACCAATCGCGATACCTTCCATACCACCTATGGTAGTGGGTTGAAGTTGCAATCCACTAATTACCATGCATGGGCCTCTGCGATGCTATACATCCTCTCTGGTGCGAATGCACGCGAGATAGTCACTGGCGAAGAAGCACCACCACCTGCGGCGAACACTGGCGCAGTCAAGACCTACCGCCAACGCAGCCAGCAAGCCGTCAACCTCATCTACCAGGCTTGCGGCGATACCGAACGGTCTCACATCGAAGGCATTTTCGATCCAATCGCGATGTGGACGCGACTGGCCACGATTTACGATGCTCTCGCAACGGATGATTACAGCCGCGCCGCGGTCGAGCACCAGTTCAACAATGCTCGCATGGGCACTCAATTCTCATGCACTCGCGATTATCTGGCACATCTTCGCACTTTTCAACGCCAACTCGCGGGCTCTCCCAACGCGATAGACGACGCGAAAGTTATCCGTCATCTCTTCCGCACTCTTCCGCCCAAGTATCGTTATATACTTACGCATCTTCGTCAGCTCCCTGTCGCGGAGGCGACAGTGGACAACATTGAGCAAAGACTGCCTGATGAGGAGTTGTTCATCCAGTCTGGTGCAGATGCTGTAGGGTTGGATCCAGCAACATCTGCGACGTTTGCAAATGCGACAGCCCTCTCTGCTGCAACTGCGAATGCTGCTTTCCCCTCTTTTGGGCATCATGGGGCTCATCAGCCACAGTCTGTGGTGCAGGATCAGGGCCCGCGCAACTCCGCAGACTTCCGCGATGGATATCGCCAGGGCATGCAAGCGCAGGCTGACCGCGCTCGCAATGTTAACCAACATGCCCCGCAACAGCACCAGCAGAATGCTCGTGGTCAGCGCCAGTATACTGGAGCCCGCGATTACAGCACTATGCGATGTCATTACTGCAACCAGTTAGGGCATGGTCGCAGCGATTGTCGTCTTCGCATGGATACTGAGCGTCTTAACGCTCATCGCAAGCAGACTCACCATTCCACCACTTTCCGCCCCTCGCACCGCTCTGGTCACTGGGACAAGCAGCCCACCCAACAACTGGGTGGCAATGCTAATAGGCATCATGTTGCATCGCGCCGCAACTTCGGAGGACATGCCGCGGTCGCGCAGGCTGAGGAGGATATGGATCCAACTGAGATTTTCCGCGATGTTGATTGTATGATGGCACAGGCTGATCAGTTTATAGATAGCAATGATCGTACCCTGGTCTTCATAATCCGCTCGCATCCGCCGCATCTGCTGAATCGTCAACCATTTTATCGCAGCCACCGCAAGCAAACCAAGTATCCTCCTGGATCATAGATTCAGGAGCTTCCTTCCATATGACCAACAATTGCGACTATTTTACTGACTTCCGCGCAATTAAGCCCTTCTATATCAGCATCGCAAATGGTACTCGTTACCTTGCGACTGCAATTGGCCGCGTACACATGCGCCTCGCCCGCGATCAGTCAATCCTTACGCTTTGCGATGTTCTTTATGTTCCTGACTTCTCTGTCTCTTTGGTCTCAGTCAATGCTCTGAATGATATGGGTTACTCTGTGGAATTCAATGCACCCTCCGCGACATGTCGCATTCGCACGACGCAGGAGGAAGAGACTGAGTCATGGATTACACTTGGTCGCAAATCAGGTCATCGCACGCATTATGTGGATGGAAGAGTTGACAGACAGAAGCCTATTTTTGAGTCAGATCTCCCTCCTTCCAAACCTGCTAATCTGGCCACACAAGGTTTCAAATCCGCAAGCGCGAATGCCGCAGTTCTTTCCTCCAAAGATGCAACCGCAGCTGCGATGGAAGGTCAACGCGTACCACTCTCGCGCTGGCACCAGCGGTTTGCACATGTCAACCTTGTGGATCTCAAGAAGAGTCTTTCTTCTACCTGCTATGCGAACGATATCTCCGCTCACCATGGCAAGTCCTGTGATGTCTGCAATCTCACCAAGATTCGCATCAAGTATCAACGCAACTACAAGCCGCGGCGCGCAACTGCTCCACTTGAGATCATTCACTCTGATCTCTGTGGCCCTATTCGCCCCTTATCGCGCGGTGGACTTCGCTACTTCATTGTCTTCATTGACGATTTTTCGCGTCATACTGAAGTGGTATTTCTTCGCAGCAAGGCAAAGGAGGAGGTTACCAAAGCTTTCAGCGATTATCGCAATCGTCGCGAAGCTGAGTTTGTAACACAGGGATTCAAGATTCGCACATTCCGCTGCGATAACGGACGCGGTGAGTATGACAACGACCTGTTCCGCGGTTCTCTCAAGGAATGGGCTATTGTCTTTGCCCCTTCTCCACCATACTCACAGCACAAGAATGGCATCCCTGAGAGGATGATTCAGACTCTTTGTTGCAAGGCGCGCGCGATGTTTTAGGATAGTGGGGCTGCAGTCTGGCTTTGGGCAGAATGTATTCATACATCCGCGTACCTTGTCAATCGCACTCCAACAAAGGCTAATGATGGTCGCACACCTTTCGAAATGCTCTATCATTCACCACTGCGAATACATCAACTGCGACGGTTTGGGTCTCTTGCCTTTATTGCAATTCCTAAGGAGCTTCGCACCAGCAAGTTTGCCGCGCGTGCGGAACGCGCCATATTCCTTGGATATGCCCGCGATTCTGTCACTATCTGGCGCTTTTATATCCCAGGCATTGGTGGTAAGTTAGGCAGAGTTGTTGAGGCAAGTAATGTTATCTTTGATGAATCGCGCGTTGCCCGCGACTTGAAGGGTCTTGCGGGCAATGCTCTCCATCTCCCTGGTGCAGAAGAGCTGGTGTTTGAGGGTATTGAGGAAGATACTGCAGAGAGTTCTGCGAAGGCTGTTTTGCCTGCGATGCCTGTTGTTGCGAGTCAACGCATACTGCGAGCCAGCGGATTGAGTAACGAAGTGCTGTCTGGGCAAAAGCGTTCTCTCCCTGATGCTGGTGGTGTGGCACTTGATGTAATGAGGTCTGATCAACCAATTTCGCGAGCTGGCCAACCACACAATGCCGCCCCTTCGGTCGCAGAGGTCAACGATGCCCGGTATGCTCTGCGAAAGCGGCCTCGCATTGGGTATGCGGTCGTGGCGGAGACAAGTGCGCATGGCGATGAGGTTGCTCCGCACGTCGCGGAGCCGGATCCCAAGACCTTTAAGAAGGCAGCCTTCCATCCTACTTTGGGGTCGCAATGGTTAGGTGGGGCCCGCGATGAGTTACATTCGCTGGCCGCAAATGATACTTGGGAGTATCTTGAACCTGCGCAGGTTCCTGCTGACGCGAATATTCTTACAAGCAAGTGGGTCTTCAAGACCAAAGTTGCTGCAAATGGTTCAATTCGCTACAAAGCGCGGCTAGTAATCCGCGGTTTTGAGCAAATTGGTGGTGTTGACTATGATTAGACTTTCGCGCCTGTCGCAAAGCTTGTCAGTCTTCGCATACTTCTCGCCCTCGCCGCGGAACATAACTGGGAAGTTGAGCAACTGGATGTTGTCACCGCGTTTTTGAACCCTGCGGTAGATGGTGATGTTTACATGGAAGTCCCTGAAGGCCTTGAACATATGGATGCTGATCACCTTTCGCAGATACCCTCGCAAACCGCAGTTGTGAAGTTATGCAAAGCCCTATATGGGTTGAAGCAAGCTCCGCGATTATGGTACCAGCACATTGATGCGTTTTTACGCTCAATCGGTTTTCGTCGCTGCGCATATGACCCTAATATCTATGTCTCCACTGATCAGCAAGAGGATATGCCTACAGAGAGAGTGATCTTGCTTCTCTATGTGGATGACTTGCTACTCTTTGGTGCTTCTGCGACGCGGATCCAACACTTCAAGGATATGCTGAAGAAGCATTATCGCATGACTGATCTTGGTGCTGCAAAACAGTTTCTTGGTCTTGAAATAGTCCGCGATCGCGTTGCTCATACCATCACTATTCATCAATCGCGTCGCATCAATGAGCTTCTGGACAAGACTTAGATGACAGACTGCTATGGGCAGTGGACCCCCTTGGCTAGCAATATCCTTTCAGCAGCACCAGAAGGCAGCATTCTTCCCAAAGATGGCTTGCGACAATATCAGTCACTGGTTGGCTCACTAATGTGGCTTATGTTAGGAACGCAGCCGGATCTCGCGTTTGCGGTCTCCACTCTCAGCAAGTATAACGCTGCACCTTCCACAGAGTACGCGGCCGCGGGCCATCATGTTCTACGATATCTTCGCAATACCACACACATGGGAATCACATACACTGGCCAAACTAGCACAGGTACTATCCCTATTGGTTATACTGACTCAGATTTCGCAGGTGACCGCGACGACCGCAAGTCTACCTCTGGCTATGTCTTTACAATGCCTGACGGTGCGGTCTCATGGCGAGCGCGGAAGCAACCACTTGTCGCATCTTCCACAGTTGAAGCTGAGTACATTTGCGCGTCGGACGCTGCGAAAGAGTCTATCTGGGTCCGCAACCTTTTCGCCGACTTAGCGCTTGGTAAGTGGCGCAAAGCAGGGGAAGAGGTCCCCAGCTGTAGACATTGTTGCTCTATTTTGGTTCCCTATACTGCTGATGCCGCGAAAGACGACTTGGACTGCGATCCGCAGCTCCTCTATATGGATAGTCAGGGAGCAAGTCAAATTGCGCGCAACCCGCGATTTCATGAGCGCACAAAGCATATCAGCATTCGCTATCACTTTGTACGCGATGCGTGCGAAAGACAGGTCTTGCAGATTGAGTATCTCCATACTACTAAAATGACTGCAGATATCATGACCAAATCGCTGGTTCGCAACACACATTGGCGACACACAAACCAAATGGGTCTTTTTGCTGGAGGGGAAGCTGACGCGTTTGCGAGCGCGGAAATGAGTACCGTACGATCACGACGTGCTGGTGAGCGGTAATGTATCACTGCGATTTTGTCTGTTATTCTGCAATTTCTCTGGCCTCATAGCATTTTTCCTGATATCCTGCGATTTTTCTGGTCTCACTGCCTTTTTCTTTATTCCTGCTACTCTGCGATTTTTATTTTTCTTTTCCCATCATGCCGCGATTTTTGGGGCACCACATCCTATTTTATATATATAACAGCTCGGCATCACACCTACATTGAGGAAGACTGGCGGGAACGAGGGGAAGCTCAGGGGTCTAGCTACCAGTTTGGACGTCCCCCCCACTCTTCTCTCCGCAAACAGCTTTACCCCACGCTTACGAGTTTGACAGCAGGATCACGACGATAGCACGACAACGACGCAGCTTGGGAGGATCACGACGCAGTCTTTGGGAGGATCACGACGACGCAGTCTCTGGGTGGATCACGACGACGCAGTCTCTGGGTGGATCACGACGACGCAGTCTCTGGGTGGATCACGACGACGCAATCTCTGGGTGGATCGCGACGACGCAGTCTCTGCCTCTGGGTGGATCTACAGGGTGGCATGGGTTTTCTCTTCACTTCGACAACGTCTCGAGTGCGAGTTTTCCCCATGTCCGGCGCCAAATGGACCTTGGATTGGCTACGGCCACGGAAGCTCACTCGGACGGATCTTGGATGGACACGGAGGTCCTCACTCGGATGGATCTTGGATAGGCGATACAGAGGCTCACTCGGACGGATCTTGGATGGACACGGAAGTTTCTCTCGGACGGATCTTGGATGGACACGAAAGCTCACACGGATGGATTCTGGACTGGACACGGAGGTCCTCTCTCGGACGGATCTTGGATGGTTGGACACGGAGGTGCACTCGGACGGATTCACGGACTTGGACCTGGGTTTGGGCGTCGCCTCGGCATGCCGAGATTCGAGGGGAAGTGTCAGAACGTCCTTCTGGGACGGCGTCTCTCGGCTTCTCGGCTCCATGGACCAGCGGCCCAACCCCTCGCCCAGGTGCTTGGCCCCACTATATAGTCACTCAAGTTCCCATACAATACAATCACCTTTTACCATTCTCACAATATGCTAAGTCGAAGGGCTGCTATCTACCGCACTCTGGGTCTTTGCAAAGGTACAACTGCATTTGGTAATAGAAAACTCCGGCAGACTTTCCACCCTCCTCTTCCAAAACCAGGTTATGTCGTAAAATTTACTCCCATCAAGAAAGTTCGAGACCTGCCAGAATCCGTCATCGCGATCTCCTCCCATGCCAGTTTCTGTGCTCGCCTTCCACCACTCCAACAAATAGAATGCTAATACCACTTCCTCCAAACCCAGTTGCAAATTTGTCATAATATGATCTTTCCCTTGAGGAAATGAAGGCCCAGATTCTCGCAACCGTTGCAGGTAACGAGCAAACCACTCTGACGAAAGGCCTGTGTAACCAGTCACCAAAGATGCGAGCTGATCCTCGTCGCTGAAAACCTCGTCGCAGTATTGAAGTAGACGTGGAAAGAGGCTACCATGCTTCATCATAGAGGAACTGGGAGCGTTGTTGCGGCGTGGCATTATCTTAGTGGGGGACAACATAAGTTCAAATCTGCATCGAAATGGGGGATTTCGATGGAACGAGACGAAACGAGCAATGAACTCGATTATAGAAGGCCCTTGTGAATTGTCTGGACGACAGTGGTAAAGGAACCAGCGGGCGACAAAGCACCTCCTGGTGTAACTGGAAGTGACGATGGAGTGAAGGTGCCTGTTGACGCGGGCGACCGTCAAGAAAGCTCTGGGATCAGAGATATGGGTAAAGATCTCGTGAAGAAGCTCAGTCGGCAGTGATAGCAGGGTGAGATTCTTTGATGTCGTGGAAATTGCCTGCATTCCGATGATTTCTTGCTTGGAAGAGCCGAATTTGTAGTTGAGAGAAAGGGGTGCCGGTGTTTTGAAGCGTCCGAGGCAAGTTGCTTGTTCTATGTCGTGATTCTGAAACAACGTTAGATCTTTCAAGTTGATGCATAAATCCACTTTCCGGTACCTTTGGGCATATTAAGCGATTCTCTTAGAGACAATTGCACTGTTCGTGCAAATCTTCTGGATTCTCCGGTAAGAAAACCTACTCCTCCTGAGAAATGCTGGCCTTGTAACTGTTGACGATAGTCTCAGGCTCGATCTCCAAGGGAACTCGGCCATTCCTCAAGAGCCACTAGAATCTTTGCCAACTCAAAGACGTATCAAGGAAACTGTACTGCAAGTCGCTACCGATAGGCTCATCATTCTTCCAGCCTACGGCAATCCACCTAAACCATCCGTCTGCCTTATTAAATATTGCATCTTCATATCGCCCATGTCAACATAGAACTGCCAGCCATCGAAAACCCACCAAAAGTCAGTAGGACAAACGACCGCACAGCATGTACCATGATACCGCCATCTAGTGCCAGCAATACAATGTGCAATCCCGACTGACTTGTCATCATTGCTGGCCGAAATACTTGTAGTGCGGCCAATTGAGGCTGGTGATACCTTTCGAGTGACGTTGAGAAAGCAATGTCGATTCCCAGGTCGGTTATCCGGTTTGTTGATTGACGACGAGCCCTACTCCTCCTATGGCTTATCCATACAGGTCCTCGTCTTGCCGACAAGTGTGTCAATGGTTTTGTTGTGCCTGGGAGGCATCTCGATCTCCCTGTTCGTCATCGGTGCAGCCTGATTCGTACTCGCAGAAGAGCCCTTCATACGTGTTGATCCTTGTCCTCAATGCTACTTCCCGCTGGGTCTGATCGTTTGGCGCTGACGTGGCGTTCGAATTCTGAGTTGCCTTGTGGTTTGTTGTTAGCACGTTCAAGTATGGAGACATAGTCGTTCTCATGTTCATGAACGGTTATATGGCGGCCCGAAAGTGGATATGACGGTTTGGAACACAGGTGAGTGAGAGAGAGAAGCGTCAGGTTGCGTTTGGGCATCTTGCTAGCTTATGGAGGCAAACGACCGTATGTAGGGCAGTGAGAAGCAAGGATGGATTCCGACAAAGTTGGATTCATGCGAGTGAGCTAGCTATGCGGGCCTATTGTCAGCTGTTCTGGTACATATACAACTGCATTTACCCGCAAAGGTAGGCACGCTCTTAGTACCCCTCTTACTCTGAACCTCCCGCTTCCAAAACCAGGAAGAATCAAATAGCCACCTGCCTTCAAGGCAATCCTTCGTATATCGTTTGGCCACCCAGCCAGATGGCACTAGCTTCGCCCTCCACCCATCCAGCAAATAAGATGCCAGGACTGCTTCCTCAATACCAAGCTGCATGTTCATCATAGTATGATCTTTCCCCGGGCCTTCAACAAAGGAAGGTGAGTTTTTCTGTAAGTGTTGCAAGTAACCTTCAAACCATTTATGTGAGAGCTCTGTATATCCCTCTACCAAAGCAGCAAACTCAAGCACGTCGCTACTCGGGTCAATTTCGTCGTTATATCGATATGCTCTTGGGTTGATGTTGCCTTTGAGCACAGTTCCGATTTGCAACTGGTACTGCCCTGGCCTTGAGATTATTTTTCTTGGGGGGGCCCAGGAAACTTCGTATTTGCAGCGAAATGGTGGAGTGCGGTGGAAAGAGACAAAGCGAGCAATAAACTCGATGATGGAAGGAGCTATGGTGTTGCCAGGAGGGCAGTTGCGTGAGAACCAGTGTTTGACAAAGCATTTCGTGGTGTATACTGATTTGACGATTGAATAAAGTCGCCTGTTGACATTGCCAACTCTGAGATATGTCCTGGGGTCCGAGATATCGATTAAAATCTCATGAAGAAGCTCAGTTGGTAGAGAGGGGAGAGTCGTTGTCATTTTGTCGTTGTTACAGAGGGGTGTTGTAGTATAGTGGACTCGAGGCAATCCATAAGTATTCCCTTTAAGAACAATTGCACTATACTGGCCACGCAAAGCTTCAGGATTCTCCGGTCGGAAAGCCATACATCCCACCAAAGTTTGAAATACTGGCCTTTCGACTGCGATTTCGGCCACGTCCTCTTTGCTCAATCTCCAAGGGCATTTCGGTTATCCTCCAAGCTCCACGAGAATGTTCCAGCGAAGAGATGCTCAAAATCAGTGTCGGATCCGGTTTCTTGGTAGATGGTATGCTTTCCTCACCCTGCGAATCATCGCCACAGCTTCTCTTGTTTCCGACAAGTGACTCTTTCGTTTGCCCGGAGGTGCTTCCTTTCTCGATGTCGTTCTGCATGGCGCTTTCCGAGGACTGGCTCCTTGGTGCTAATCCGTCCGTTTCCTTTCTGATGTCCCACTCCCGGCCTGAGAGGCTGAGGCTGTACTGGCTCCCTTACCGCCCTATTACTGATTCTTCTACTCGTCAACACGACTCTAGATGATTTTCCAACATAAGTATTAGTTCATCGAGGCATGGAGATGGAGCCTTTGGAAAACTTGCCCCGATGCAGGTCGCTGTGGCTGGCCCGCCATTTCGAGCTGTGCCAATCGGTAGTTCGGCGACCCTCCTCTTGTGTTGCCCTGGTGTATTTGTGCTGTTGGTCTGCAAATGACTCTGTATACTTTCTCTCCGGGATGCGCAGAATTAAGCCCTGTATGTTCCTCATACGGCTCTAGGAAGGGCAGCTATCTATTCCGGGTCTGTCATTCGGTGTATGATGTATTTGACGTATTCTGGCTGATTTGGCTCCAATCTCGGCCATTGGTCCTTGTGTTGACGGTTTTGAGTCGTGAGAGTTCTTAAACTGGGTTGATCGCTGAGAGTATCGTTTTTCTGCCAGCAGACTTTGTGTATGTTCGATTTTGAAGAATGATGTGGCAGCTGGGAATGTCGTAACGACTGCGGGGAATGGTTCCGGTCCTCCAGATATCCACATTCCAGATAATCCATCCTCGTGCGTTCTATTTCCTAACGAACAACTGTCTGTAATCAGTAGACGAAACTGAAGTGGAAGGGCTGGAGAAGGGAGAAACGTACCCATGTGGGTAGCCCTCGGATGCGTTACCGCACAACTGTTTTCCGTGCCATCATCTGCAAAAACAGTAGCGGGGCTGAGCTGGTCTGCAAGCTATCATATCAGGCACTGATGTTCCGCCTCCGAAAGGTGCTGCCAATTGAGGGCGATATCTCATACCACTATCACCATCCTTCTTGGCTCCGTCCATCTTGGCCTCCTTGAATTGCGGGATGTTTTCTCTGTGACGTATCCCAAGCAGCGGTGAAGATAATCGGTGGCCGTAGATACGAGCTTGCTGAGCCCATCATGACAACATGGAGTTCGACCTGGAGAAAGCGATGAATTCAATGCTGAAACGTCGGGTGGATGATGCTGGTGAAGACCCAGGGCCGTTTGTCGATTTCCGTTTGCTCCATTCCTTCCATCTTGTCTTTCCAGGCGACTGCGGTATAGCTTGCTGTCTTCAGTCGCTCCGAGTCCACATATCCCTTGTGCATCGATAGCGGCAGTTTGGGCGGAAATCCGGCGGGTTGTTGTTTGGGGATTGCGCTCTCGAGTGGTGGTTGGATTCGTTGGGGAGGCATGCGGTCATCGCGGCCACGGGCGGGGCTTGTTACTAATGCGGCCTGTCCCTGGCGCTAGCCGTGTCGGGAAGTTGGCCACACTCAACACCATCGCGAGATTCTTTGGCAGCCCTAAGGTTCTTAGGTTTCGATGGTACTTCAGTTGCACAACACACGATATCATATTTGCAGAACTTTACCAAAGACAGTTAAAGATCACTCAGATACGACAAGCAGTACTTTGGAAATAAAAGATTAGACCTACAGAAAACGCCCAGTACGAATACAGGCTACAAATCAGAACCCTACAAAAACAGCCGGAATCCAGGTGAGCCGGACACAGAAACGAGGGTGTACGAGCCAAGGACAGAATACTAAGTGCAATGAAGAAATCGGTTAGCAATGATGCTGCAACATGAAAAAGCACCTCGAAAGCGAAAGCATAAGCATGGTAATAAGGACTTCGAATGACTGGCGAGAGAAGGATTTGTACCATATCTAGAAGAAGGGTATTGCAAGCAAGCCTAGTGCGTACTGTCAAGGCCCCCATCATTGGCTACTGGGGAAGAACGGAATCCAGACGTCTCCGAGCAACTTGCTGCCCACCAGTATCGCTGCGGCCCTCGGTTGGGCCGCTTAATAAGGCCCTAGGTCTCCTGAGCGTTTGGCTTGCTTTGATCAGGCCTTCTTTCTCAAGGTGCTCTTGTTGACGCACCGCTATCTCCCTCAATCTTTAGGCAATGTACTTCTTGAGCGCACTGGTTCTCCCACAGTCCTTGCCTAGAATTCCAAATCTCTTGAGAAGCCTCACTAGCACTCCGATACCATCATCTCCGTCCGTAGAAACGTTGCCTTCCTCACTCAAATGCTCAACCCACCGATCGACAAGTCTATCAAGTTGGTTCTTAATATCTTTCTTGATGCAACGGGTTTATTTCAACTGAAGGTTCTGTGGAAGTACATATGGATACTTCCAGATCTCGCCGGCATTGCCATCCGTTTCTGTAAGGTCCAAGCTTACATGCTGCTCGATTTCTGCACGGTGGACCCGCTAACAATTACCACATTCCCATCGTGTATCTTACTATTGTGCTTCACCTTTTCCTCTTCCGAACCAAAGTGCAGTTTGCAGTGAAAGCACGCAAATTCCATGGCAAGACTCGCAAGAGAAGCTTTGGTAAATGCGAACGTCGAGCATCTGTCGAAGCGGAGCAGGCCAAATCTGAGGAATCCAGACCTTTATCAGGGCCATGTGTTAGTCTCCAGCAAGGAAAAATGAACAAAGAGGAGAGAGACTGCCGAACAAACGTACCTTCAACTTGGCTATTGTCAGGAAGTCTTTCAAGATGGCTCATCCTTCGCATAATGCCGGCTATTCGAGGCTATCTGTCATCAAAGCCCGAAACTCCGAAGCCTTCTGTCCATCTTGACCTTCAGCGTGCCAACGGGCGGTCGCCCTTCCAGCCCTTCTCAAGATAACTGACCCGTTGTTGCAGTCCGGAAAGTATAGACCTGACAACCGATTAGGAAGAGCCCAGATAGCATACGTCTCTCGGTGAGGGGAATTATACCTCAGAACTCACACCAAATTCCAGACTGGAGACCAACGAACCAACCTCCGTTCCGTTGGAACTTTCGTTTGTCGCTACCATCCCTCTGAAGAAACCCGCGATCGGACTGAGTTGATGCGCCCGTATCCTTTCACAAGTTGAGGTTCTGGGTGCGTGTTTGTAGCTGTGGTCCAGAATGATGTGTCCAAAAGCCGATGGATCGATAGTTGCGTGTTGAGAAGAAATACTACTTTGCTGGCGCCCGAAGTACATGCGTGTTGCGGACTGCTTATGCCGAAATGAGGACCTTGTTGAAGTGGGGATGACGAAAAGTCCATGATGCGGATGGCGAAATGCTTTGAATACTGAGCGGTGGAACTGAGGAGAGTGATGCTCGTTCTAGCTCCAGCACCGTTTGTTGAATTTGATTCCGTCTCCGCCTGCTGTAGTTTCCACCTTTCACCCTTGACATCCACCGACTCGATCTTTTGGAACCGATTCCTCTGTATACAGCCTCCTTGATCTTGCGTTATCGAGGAGGTGGCCGAAGAGCTTCGGGTGAAGAGCTTTGGGTGAAGAAAGAATGGACGAGAGAACTGCAATACGTCGCTTCCTCCATTGATGCTCCCTCTATCTCTTCTTTGGGCGACTGGCGGGCCATCAAGAGTTTCCGACTCGTAGCAGTGACCGGTGCTTTGCTGACAGTGCGCTTCCTTGATGAATTTGTTGGAGCAAAGGATTGCGATGTGTTGAATTGCAGAACTGCGATTCGAGAAGCGTGGTGTTGATTCGAGTGTCGAGTGTTATTTTTTGTCTCGATTTCCGTTTGTTGCTGCTGCTCTTTCCATCTCCATCGCCAAATCAATGCCAAACCAATGCGAAATTGTCGGACCTATGCAGTTAATCCACATATCGATAGGAGGCAGGACCCATGTACGCTCCATTGTTCCGTAAGTTTATTTGAAGGCGTATAAGCGGAATCCAGGAAAGTTGTTCTGGTGGACAGGAGCGAACAGTGGCTGGTGATGGAGGATGAAATGGTTGAGAGGGCAAGATGCGGTCATCAGCGAGATCGTGCTAAACAAGCGTGGTGGCCCGTGCGTTCTGCTTACGCTAGTCGAATTAGGAAGCGACTGCGACTCAACACCATCGTGAGAATTTGGTGAGGGCTGCATATGGGGGTCACCACCAAGACAAATGGATACATACAACACACAGATATCCGCATTATCTTGATTTGACACGACGTACGACGACACTAGCGTAATGCTTATCAATTTTTCTATGGAAAGTCATTATTCACTTGGAATGCATGGGGATGCTAGGGGATGCTATCCGATATTAAGGATCCATGCATATGCGCATGTATACTTTTGAATACAGAGGACCAGTCAATGCCAGTGCAAGTAATTAACAGTCTGTTTCACAACTTATCTACAATACTAAGTTATGTATGCAACTCTAGCAACAAAAGAACGGAAATCAAATCTGTACAAAGATACTGATAGTACACCCTACATATCACATCTATAGACCCAAACTATTAGAACAGCAAGTTTTGAATATCTGCTACAGGTTGTTGATCTTCGAGATAATCATCATCATAACACTGAAAATGGCAAACTTTTGCACCGTTTGGTGGGAAATAGTCCAGGAACCTATCAAGTGATGTCATGATAACAGCGACAAACTCTCTCCAATACTCCTAACTGCAAACCTCAAGAGCTCAAGGTTAACAGACTCTCGTAGCTGATATACAATTTGATCAACGCAATCTCATGACAGTTCCATGCTTTCAAGTTTCAACAACCAAACCTTGACAACATCCTTGAAACCGACAAACAATGTCCGGGAATCCGACAAAAGTGTCCAGTCGAGGTGAGAAAGCCGACAAACAAGGTCCAGGAAGCCGACAACAAGGTTCAGGAAGCCGACAACGAGGTCCAGGAAGCCGACAACGAGGTCCAAGAAGCCGACAACGAGGTCCAGGAAGCCGACAGCGAGGTCCAGGAAGCTGACAACGAGGTCTAGGAGGTCAACAAACAATGAGGCCCAAGAAGCTGACAACGAGGTCCAGGAAGCCAACAACGAGATCCAGGAAGCCGACAACGAGGTCCAGAAAGCCGACAAACGAGGTCCAGTCGAGGTGAGGAAGCCGACAACGATGTCCAGGAAGCTGATTACGAGGCCCAGGATGCCAACAACGATGTCCAGTCGAGGTGAAGAAGCCGACAAACGAGGACCCGGAAGCCGACAAATGAGGTCCAGGAAGTCGACAACGATGTCCAGTCGAGATGAAAAAGCCGACAACGATGTCCAAGAAGCCGACAACGAGGTCCAGTCGAGGTGAGGAAGCCGATATGTACAACGTTGTCCAGGAAGCTGATTACGATGTCCAGGAAGCTGATTACGAGGTTCAGGAAGCCGACAACACGGCAGCAAACTCTGTGAAAGATGGGCCGAGGGAATGAAGGTCAGTTATACTGCTTTTTGCAAACCAGAACTCCGCTAACTGAGCGTCATAGTGATTCAACTTTTACAGATACACTCTGCCGTTTGCAACACTGTGGATTTTATAGCTTGGATATCGGGTTATCAGCTACAAGAAGGATCAGAAGTAATAGTAAGAGCTTCTGAGTGGTGCTTTAATATCCAGCCTGCTATTCTAATACAATTGATAATATAATTTATAATTGCTTCTTTGATATAATTTATGATATTGCCTGTGATAAACGAAATCTCAAGCGAATTTTATTGGAATCGCTATCATTGATACCCAAAGGAGCTGCAGGGGTACATGACAAAGTGCTGAACTAGAAAAGGGTAAAAACGCAAGAGAGGTTCTGAATAAGCTGGCCAACTAAGGCTTTCTCCGTCTAATGAATATGAGGTAACTGGCATGGGATAGCTAATAATTAAGTGGGATATTAACTTGTGCTTCTCTGCTTGGTTCTGCCACCGGCTGTGTCTTACGACAGGTCTAGTGCTGAGCTCCACCAATCGTCTGATCTGAGTCTCACATTCCCGCTTTCTTAGCTTCTTCATCGATATCCCACGAGTCTTCCGAAGTAGTACTTTTATCACGGCGATGATAAGGTTTCCCGCTGGCAGCAGGTATTGAGGCGCTTCCCTTCAACTCACCTAGAGATGCACAGTTATCGATGATTTCCTTGTCATACGAGTCCTCTGAGAAGTCTGAGTACTCTGATGCCGCTGGTCCCTCACGTAGTTCCTCTGATTCCTCCGGATCCCAGCCTTCAGATTCTGATTCCTGAAGATCACAGCCTTCAAATTCTGCTTCCTCCGGATCTGAGTCTTCATATTCTGATTTTCTTGATTCCCCAGAGTCCCGATCCACAGAGTCCCGATTCCCGGAGTCCCCAGATTCCCCAGATTCCTCCGAATCCGAAATAATAGCAACCTTCGGCACATCTTTCTCGTTGTGAACAGGCTTGGGTTTTCCTGGAGCAACATCAAAATCATCCGGCGATGTTGACATCGTGGAATGTGTATCGTCACTCAGCTCACCGCCCATTTCCTCCTCAGCCGGTACTCCTCGCTGCGGCCTTCTAGAAGCCGCGACACTGGGCCCCTTCTCCCTTGCGGTTTGTTGTATAACGGCTAAATCACTGCGGGTAGATTCTTCTGATGCCGTGCTGGGCTTACGGCCATGCTCTCGCTTTCGCTTCGGACCAGTGTCCTCAGCGACTTCTTCGAGCTTTTTTCCGGTGGTATTCTCGTACTGCTCTTTTCCATTCGGGTACTCATCATCCTCATCGCTAGTGTCGCCAGTATAACACCATTTCGGTTCCTGTTTCGTTTTTGGATCAGCGTCAGGCCCCTTGAATAGGCTGGTAAGGACTCCCTCGATCGATTTCCCGGCCTGGTCCCTGAGCATCGTCAATTTCTCAGCTCTCCTTCTCTGCCGGACTTCCTCATCGAGGTTGACTCTCTGGCTCGTATCTTCTTCTTCGACTTCCTTACGCTCGTGTTCAAGTCTGTCCGATAGCTTCTCAATACCTTCTACCAGCTCGGTTAAAACCATTTCCTGTATTTCTGAAATGAAGGCGGTAGTGTGATCTGAATTCTCTGGCACTGCCAGATTTTCTCCGCGAGCTCCGTATATGGCTTCGTAGATACGTTTGATGTTTTTGTCGCAAATGGCACTTTCCAATACAGCTTCATCGACGCAATCCCTTATGTACCCCCTGTACACTGTTGGAGAAGAATGCCAACTCTTGGGCTGCTGCTCTGAAAGCATCCTTCTGCAGATTTCCTCTTTGTAGTGAAGCATTCCCTCCGTATGCGACTCGGAGTTTTTTGTATTTAGGATATGGAAGATGCGCAAAATTCGTTCCTTAACAAGTACCTCGTAGTCAGCCCACAGTGATTTACGGATAGTCGTGGTGTATTCCTTCTCTAAAGCAACGTCTGGTTTAGGGTATCCTGGAATAACTTTCGCAATTGTTTTGTGGATATCCTCCAGATCCTTATCGACCTGCGATTGAGCCTTGGGCACCGAAGGAGATGACTTGTGGGCGTTTGCGGTGTGGACTGACAGCTGAGACACAAAGTGTGTCGGGCCCGGGGTAGGGCACTGGGTGCAGACGGAAGAGTTGACAAGAAGATGAATATAGAATATGGCCAAATCCAATACGGTTTGTGCGCGAAAAATGCGTTCGCAATTGGAAAAGGGACATAGGAACTTCCTAATCGGCAGACTGTCTAGTTTGGCAAGGTCTAGCTGCTTGCGCCCGTCGCCATCTTTGGGAAACCGCGACAATGTCGGTTCTCTCCGTTTACCAAAGGCCAGGGAATTATACTCTGAAAGATTCCTTAACAAAACGGCCCCGCCGGGCTGGATTTTGAAAATGTTATCGCAACTCGCGTTACGCAACTGTTTGGAGTTAAATAGTATCAGGCGAAGATGTTCCCTCCGAGTTACAAGCTTCAATATATTGGGAAAATGAATCGTCGAAGTCATAAAATCGGTGTATTTCGAAGGTAGCTTGGCAGCCTTCTCGGTGCAGTGGAAACGAAGTGCCTCAGTGAAATGTTTGTCTATTGTAGAGGTCAGCTGAAAGTAGTCATACCGGGCACTGCATAGGAAAACCGTGAATGCTGGAATACGTACACTTTTCCTTGATGGCCTGGTAGTCATCATATTTCTCAAAACTGAACTTGCACAATCCTGCATCAATGTGATATTCCTTGAACGCTGTCTTGAGGCGAGTACCGTAATAACTAGCTTGGGCGGAGGTCGTTCGAACGTTGCCTTGGAATTTTCTCCGTACAAAAACTTCATTTGTCTCTGGATCATCGCACGCTGGGAAAGGACAAATTCCCCAAACATATTTCATCTCGTTTACCTCTTTTTCATTATCTGAAAGAGCCATCCATTTCGCTGGAATAACAGGGCAATCTTTCAATTCGCCGTTCGGATCCGCGCGAGGAATAGTGTGGGATATATGGAAGTGGTTAAGGAGTGTGATGAATTCGTTATGCGTTTTGGCGGCCGTCGTTGCGGTCGCTTTAGTCGTTTCGCCCGTTTTGCCAGCCGGCTTCGATAACCTAACTCTCCATTCTTCATACTTCTGCTCATCGCTCTTATTACTAACGGATTTGCAGAGCTTTTTTCGACAGTGGAAGTTTTTGAGGTGAATCTGCAAAAGCGGGTTTCCGTCGCTCGCCACAAAACTCATGCCGCAATCCTGATCCATATAACGCCCAGGGCATTTATAACGCTTTCCTATGACGAGATCCGCTCGACTGGGTTGATCAGGGAACGGAAAGTCCAGTGCTCCATCCTCCGATGGAGCTGCTTCGGCGCCGGGGATGTCTGCCACGGAAGACGCTCCTGTCTGAGCCACCATACTGCCAGCTGGGTTACTCTGAGTCTGAGTTCTTTTGCCAGTTGACTTCGCCCGATCTGTTTTGCCAGTTGCTTTCGTCAGGGTGGTGTCCGTTTGAGGCTGTACCTTTTTGTCCTTTGGAGGCATAGCTCTGAGTTCTGAGCTCTGTGTTCGTTGCTTCGGCGAGCTTCTGAAGGTGTGTCTAAGGAAGTCTTGTAGTTGAGATCTAGGATTCCGATGCGTTGGTTTGGTGGTGACGGACTAAGTTGTAAAGGTGAGCCGGCGGAATGACGAGAGACTTGAAGGCTGGATCAGGGGGTCGTAGAACGGTCGAGAGGGCGGAGTAAAACTGGGTTTGGATAAGGCTCGGTGATTGGTGATGCCTTTAAAGTGAAGCACAAGAGGCGAAATTCTGGTCTGTAGTGAAATGGAGGGGGCTTCTGGTTATGGTCGAGGTTCGTAGTAGGCTAACCAGGTGAAGGAGGGCTGTAGACGTAGGTCAGGTCTCTAATAACCCAAAGGTGAAAGGGCAGAAGAGCAGGAGTACAAAGAAGGCGAAAAGAGTTGTGAAGGTTGGAGGCTATGGAGTCGTGAACTGTGCTGAGTGGGTGTGGAAGCAATTTGCTAAAGTACTTCTGGGTGAAGGGATGTTGAGGGAATGCAATGAAGGATAAATTGAGGGGATCTGACAGGCCTTTTATTCCATTCTGGCCTATGGTAAGAAGTACCGGAAGCAAGCCATAAAAGCCGAAATCCATCCTCAACTTGACCATACTTTGCAACCCATCCGATCTACCGTTGCCAGCTCATGTTGACATCCCTTTACCAAGTTCAACTTGACTGTTCCGCAGTAGCCGGCTGTACCGCAAAGTCTGGCCATCCCAATAGCATCACCGAGTGTCGATTTGTCTTTGTACGAAATGGTCCGGTGTATTCGTTAATGGTGGAATCGGTCGAATTTGAGCGGACTGGAACAATAAACCTAAGCTCTGTAGAGCAGAACGACATTAGCAAGACTCCAAAGCCGAAGAGGTCGTAGACGGAAGGAAACTGCCGATGAACGTACCTCAACTTGTCCCAAACCAGAAAGTCGTCCAAGATGATCCATCCTCCGCATAACACCGGCTAGTCGAGGCCCTCTCCCACCAAACCCGATTCACCGAGGTTCTGTCCAAGTTGACCACCAGCTAGCCTGTAAACGAATAGCTGCCCTCACGGTGAGCGACACATTTCCTCCACCTCCACCCACTCCAACCTCTCCTCCCATCCCACAACATCCAGACGCATTCCCAAGATCCTCGATGCCGATAAACAGTCGTC
Source organism: Ascobolus immersus RN42 (assembly GCA_003788565.2). Taxonomy (NCBI): domain Eukaryota; kingdom Fungi; phylum Ascomycota; class Pezizomycetes; order Pezizales; family Ascobolaceae; genus Ascobolus; species Ascobolus immersus. The sequence continues at coordinate 126,267 of ML119710.1, read as the reverse complement.
CACGGTGATAACGGTCCTGTAGTGTTGAGGATGACCTGCCGTTGGTTCCGAGTCCGCCGATGACGTTCAGGCTAACGAGAAGTCAGAGAGATGCACGTAGCCAGAGCCTCCGAGATAGTATCGTTATCGAGTCGCTAATGGCATCAAGAGAGGAAAGATACTGAGTTGGCGCAAGCGTCGAAAGCGTCGAAAGGCTTCAACTCCAAGCATAACCAGCCTTTGGCGTTTCGTTTGTCGACTCTGATCTGACCCTGCCCTCGCTCGATTTCGCCTTATTCCGGTGGTCTCGCATCCTGGTTGCTATCCCAGCCGTCCAACATCCTGTCCAAGTCTGTTGAGTCTGATTTCGATGTGATGAAGGCGGCTTTGTCGAGCTGTTGGTATGGACGTTTGCGGTTGTTGAGGAATGAAGGAGACGGTCGCTGGACAAGTGCGGGCACATGCGGCGTCACCAAAGAGTCTGTGCGGCTCAAGGTGCTAACCGAATCCGGTAACTGGCAGAACTCAACACCATCGCAAGAATTCCCACGATATGCTGAGAACTATGCTAGATCAAGAGCGCTTGACGGCACACATTGCCGCAATGTTTACGTCTAGAGCAATGGAATGAGAAGCCAGGTGGGCGTGTAACCTTAGTGGTCGTCTTCTGCAACACAGTACTAACTTGATCATAGGAAACAGACAGGACAGTTCATTGCACGACAAAACAAAACTTGGATATTTTACACTATGTTACGTTCTTACCACCTATTCAAACAAAACAGCTACACTTCCCCCCCCCTAAGCACTCTCCTCCCTGTAGCTCCGTCTTCCATTCAACCGATAAGTTGATCCAATCTCACCCCACTTGACGACCGAGAAAGTGACCGCTGGGTTCGGCTCAACTCTTCTAATATTTGCCGGGCTACCCTCATCAGCATTACAAGGGCCCGAATTAGTCGTGATTCCATCCATCCACTGCATGTTTCCTCCACTCTCGTCCCACCAAACCGAGAAGATGAGCACCATTCCTCTGGCGAGAGCCTCTCCCATTCTCGTAGTTCCGCCCAAGTCAAGGTAACGCTCAGTGCCACCGGAGACGCGGCAGTAGGCCTCGTCCATGAAGTTCTGGTTGCGGAGAGCTTCGAGGGGTGGGTTGTTGGTGACGTTGATGTAAGCGTTTTGGATGACACGGCCGTCTTGGACGTAGAGGCGCTTGTAGGCGGTGAGTCTGCCGTTGGAGTCGGTGGGGAACTGGGTGACGACTGTGAATGGCCTGGAAGTGTCGACTTTGAACTGGCGGGAGGGGCCGTAGTAGTCTGGGTTGCCGACCTTGTAGGGGTTGTAGGAGCAGCCCCATTTGTCGCAGTCTCCTTCCCACTCGCACTCGACGCCTTGACACTTGAAGAGACCTGGAAGCTGTTAGCTGGGTGACGTTGACAACAGTGGTGGCACTTACGTGGCTTTGCGCATGGATGAGGAGCGAGGGAGGTGGCAGCACGGTTAGCCTCCCAGATGTCCATCTCGTTACAGCAAACTCCCTTTCCTTCCATGTTGCCCTGTTATTCCGAAGTTAGCCATCCGTCTAAATTGAGGGAAGAATCTTAACTTACAACTCCGTTGGCGAATGGGTAAACGTAGCATTGAGCATCGCAATAACCACTTCCAAACTCGGCGCCAGACTGGTTGAGAGGCTCAACACTCTTTCCACCATCCTTCTCCATCTCAGAGAGGTAGAGAGCACCGTTCATTCCACAAGGAAGCTTGGACATGTCGACGTCAAAGGTGAACTCATTGCCGGTAAGCTGGAGCATCTCGTAGTTCTGTCTGTTCTCCTCGAGCAGGTAGACACGAGGAGAGACGACATTGCCATTTGGTAGCAACTGGGTCATGTAGAGCCGATCGCCGTTGGTGGTGACGCCGTTCCTGCTGTAGTCCTGGATGGGATCGATAATGCAGTTCCTCTGGCAGGTTGTGGCATCTGGGCAAGGGCCGGAAAGAGGCTTTGCGCCCCAACCTCCGCAGTTCTGGTTCATAGGATGGGCCAGAGCGTCTGCGACGAGGTAGTTGGTCCTTGGAACACAGCCGCCAGCGTTGGTACATTTGTAGGTGGTCAATCGAGGGTGGTTCTCTGGTCCCTTGTTCCTGGCGACAGACTGAGCACTGACGCTGGAAAGAAGGAAGAGCGCAGCAACAAAGCTGTGTCGAAGACTGAGAATGGCCATTGTGGATGTTGATGTGGTTGGTGAATCTGGTGATGGATCACTGCGGATCAGAAAGAGGCGGAGCCAATGAGTTTATATCCTTGAATTTTATGGATGTTGAAGCTCGAGAACAGCACCTCGGACAATCTCTGTTGAAAAAGATAAACGTGAGTTATAATATGGCCATTAAGCCGAGATTCTGACTATTCGGCCCTGAACCCGCCAGGCACCGGTGTTATGCGGAGATGGTGATGAGTTGCAGCAGGTTGAATATCTTCGGATCTACCGGGAAGAGGTTAGGCGAGACCGTTGACAGGAGGTTTGTGTGGGGAAGTTACATATGTATAACGTACCGTTCTATACCCATGCTGTGTTACCTTCCGGAGAATTTCAACATGCCATCCGCCTATTCAACTGCATTAAGACCAAGCCCGATCGAAACGGTCGAGCCTTACCAACGATTCATATAATTTGGCAGTTCGTCCGGAGCGGTGCCTGTGGGGTTCTATCTGATTGTTTTTTGCAGGGATCGTGAGCGGAAAATGACTGCATGTGGAATCCCGAAGCTTGCTGCCGGTCGTTCGATGTCTAGCTCAACCTCGCGGATCCGGGCTGCACTCCGTTCCTCAACCTCAACTGATGTTCCCGAAGATCTTTGGGCCGAGAAATCGGAGGATAAAGCAGTTTATCCCTTCATATAACGAGTTATTTTGAGGTATTCAAGCGATCCGACGGATAGAACGGAATCAACAGCCAAAGAGACGTCGTCCCAATGTGTAGGATAACGATGATCGTCTCGATGGTGCGGGGTGGCAGATGAGAGCGCCAAGATGGCGAACCACACGGACCACTATGTGCGCAAAGTTTCCGCCTCGTCCCACTCCTCGCTCTTCTCCGAGCAGGAACCACACGTCACAAAGTCCCACAAGTCCCACTTTCTTTCACCACATTGACAATCTCAACCATAATAAGGCCCAAAACAAGGCCACGATTGGACCATTACCGAAGCCTGCTCATACCCGGAATCACGGCAAGGTTTCTCCGTCACTGCTAAAGCCGAGAGGCTTTGCTCGGGCAGGTTCCTGAATAAACAGCCTGGTCGGACTTCTCTCTGAGATGGCTGAATGTCCTCGAGAGATGCGGTGGTATGCTTGTATGGAGTTCCCTGCATCCTCTTCAAGATAACCAGGTCTGAGGTTGCAGCGTAAGTTATCCTCTGCGTCTGAAGACAACTTGCCGGCTCATGCAGTCAATTCCGAACCAATCGCAGCCATCCCTGATAGAATGTCCAACCAATTAATCGATCGGGAGCTCAGGGAGTACTCCACAATCCTGTACCGGTATTCAAAACCGATCGGTAAATCTCTATCTGTTGCTATCGTACATCATCCGAGTAGTTTCCGCCTCCCTAATCCATCGTCAGTTTCTTTCCAGTTCCTAACCATCAAAATGCGTCACCCGAAAGGCTTACAAGAACAAAGCATTCGCATAGCCAGACCTTGTCTCGTACGAGCTTGTACATCCCAGTATTGAAACAATTCTCCACATGCTGCCGACTCTACCACAAACTGGGCCGTCCTCATGCCAGGCAAGAAGAATACGAACAACCATGTGCTCCAGAGAAGATATGAAAGACTTTGTGGGCAGTGTTGTAAGCAATGGCATCCGAAAGCAGAGCTTCGTCTGTGGACGATAATTTGGCGATTCATCGGTAGGAAGGAGACTCGGAGTCCCCAGGTGGGTCTCCTGTTGCGATAATGAAGTTCACTCTTCGTTGGTCCTTCCGTCTTTTGTCCTGCTGACCGCTAACTCCTCGTGTTCCGTGAGAAGATGGATCGGCTAAAGTCGAGTCATAATGCAGAAAGAGACGGGAAGCTCCGGATGGAGAAGATGACCTGCGATGATCATGGTACTGATTGGGGAAACGATTCGATAGAACTGTCTCATCATGTCCATCACCAGTCAGCAAAAAGCTTCCAGCTCTACAGCCAATGGAAAGCGAAAGCTTACCTTCAATCCATATTCAGTGCAGTTCTCCACCATCTCGATCTTGTCGCCTTCGGGGCCAAACGACCTCTCGTTTCCGCTCCAAAGGTTGCCGTTGTTTTGGCGGAGTTATCTCAATGATTGCTGCAGTGAATAAAGTTTAGACCGTCGAAATACGGTCTCTCAAAAGCCCAAAGTTTTCTGAAGTCCGAAAAGTCTGCGTTTGCTTCTGTTGTGGTTGGTGAAGTGTTGACGAGGACTGAGGGATGAATGAGGCTCCAGACGATGACGGGTATGGGCCGTGCGCCAGTTACACAACGCTAGCGCGATCGGGAAACTGGCAAATCAAAACACCATCGCGAGATTCTCCATAGCCCAACTTAGCTCTTGGAAGCTGTCAAGGCAAGCTCAACAGTTAAAAGCGGGTTTGAAAGCGCACTGTTCGGTAGCAATGCGAATATTTTTGCTTGCCATGGTTTGTACCTGGGACAAGCAAGGTTTTCCAGAATCTCTCGAGCCACCTGGACCAAGCCAAGTTACAAGCTTTAACGGGCGACACAATCAATATCATCAGCACATTGAAGATTGGAGAATGAAATCAATTTAAGTTTTTGGTCCAATAAGTGAAGACCCAGCAAGCGCACAGCATGCTAGAATATGTGTTCGCAACAATCAACTCGCAGTCACATAGCTACTTGTATTCGAGAAGGATAGACCAATCAACTTGAGTACACTGTTACGCTCGAGAGGTAGCCAGAGATAGCAAACTCCGAGATATATCTCAACGCTTCGGGTCTCGTCCATTTTCAAAATCCTGTCGCTCTTTGCCTACCCATCAGGTCTAGACGTCTTCCACCGCCTCAAACATTGTCGGTCTTTGCTTTTCTCTGAGACGATTGGGTTGCCTGAATCTTCGACTCGGCTGCCTGAAGCTTCGATTCAGCTTCATGGAGCTTCAATTCATAGTGTTGAAGGCCAGAAGCGCAGAAACCATCAATAGAACAATCTTCCATCCTTGATGCGAGAGTCAGCAACTCCAAGGAACCGGCGTGTAACAAACCGAGCAAAGCAAAGTACACGTAAATAATGAAAGCGATGAAAAGGACGGCAGGCAAGGGCCCATATTCTCTATGCTTTGCTCGTCCTTCTTGTCTCGCTGGGGTGCGGTGCTTGAGGCTCTGTTGGTTCATCTCAGCTGGAGGCGAGAAATTGCGATGCCGGCCGAAGTTTTTGAGGTCTGTTGCGCCGACTCGAAGTGATTCCGGTGCGGTTGGTTTGCTGTTGTCGTTGTTCTTGAGGCTTTCGTTGTCGGACTCGAGGGTTGGCGATGGGGAGGGCACTGCCGTGGAGGCGAGGAGAAGGAAGGCTGAGACGACAGCGGATGGGGCTTGTACTATGATTGGTGGGCAGTATTGCCAGACCAGGCCACTGACAGCCAGTAATGATGTTCCAAGTGTACACTGGCACCTCTGATTCGGTTTCCTCTCAGGCAATGGTCGGCACGGTCTGGAATGCTCATCCAATCACACATTGAGGAGTAGTGGTACACGAAAATCACCGACTCCACGTTGCCAATGTCAAGCAACAGTCTGTTTGGGAACCTCACAAAATGTCCAGCTCGGCGGAGACCTGGAGATTTCGAGTGAGGAGGCATGGCGCATACTTTGTGCAGCGCGACGGCTCTGCCACTTGGTTAGCACTGAAACTCACACCATTCTATCGTCAACTCAAAAGAAGGAAGCTTCCGAGCGGGGGTTTGTCGAATCATCCCTAAGACCCGTCGTCTCACCATTATCGTGCATTTCTTCAAGTTGTGGACCTTCAATTGTTGCCTCGCTCCCTGCCATCAATGCCCTCCTGTTTGATGCGTGTGAATGGGTTGTTGCATGTATCGGTTTCATTCAAGAGCTCAAGTTGTAGGTTGTGCTTTGTTGTGAAAATTGGGACCGTTGTAGGAAGGGCTCAATGGCGAGAGCGCAGCTAGCTGGCAAACGCTCGATCCATTAGATGGATTCGTAGTAGGATAACTAAGGACAAGCTGAGCTTAGGGAGCTTTGCTTCTATGGTTCGGAATGAAGGAGAGAAAGAAAGGTATAAAGATTGGCTACTGGTGCTTTGTTTTTGTTGACAGTTTGCTGTGGGATGTTGAAGCCTGGTCGTTCGTGAAGGAAGGAGAAGCGGCTAGGGCGGACATGACAAGGTGGTCTGTGCATTGCGCTAGCGCTTTTGGGAAATTTGGAAAACTCAACACCATCGCAAATTTTTACATGACTACCCAGCGAAAATGGTGATGCCTCGAATGTATTGCTTTCTTCCAGTCAGCAGCTTGCAGCACAAAAACCATAAGTCTAATTCAAATGATTCCGGCAAAAGGTCTGGCCGGGGTTCGAACCCAGGTTGTTGGAAAATGCTTTTCCCCGAATGACGTCCTCGAAGCCAGGGGGGGCACATCAAAATCCAAAGTGCTACCTCTACACCACCTGACCTTCCATATGTCAAGTGCCAATTGCGGTATGTAGGTAGCTATCTAGCTGTCTAATTCATTCAAAGCGGGGCAAGAATCTAAAGGCTAAAATTCACTGCTCCATATACAACATGGCCACCCCCCGTACCCCACCTCGGCCTGTATCTCCTGATGACGAATTATGACCTCATCTCTTGGAGCCACATCTTGGGAAGTATAAAGCTGGAGGCAAAGACCATTTGGAATGTTTACTATTAGGTTTATTCTTCAACATCTCAAAGTACTCCTGTAGTCCTTGGAGATTATGGTGAAAGTGTGAGTGAATAATAGAATGCATTAAATTTGAAGGAGAATGAATGCTGCATATCTAAGACCCGTCCCCCACCATGATGAATCGCTGTATAAAACAGAATTTTGGTATGTTGAGAAATGGTGGTGATATCCGTGCAGATAGCGCCGAATGCTGGAGAATGCGTGCATTATCCAGAATAAGCGAGATCCCTCCTAAAGCTCAAATGATGCAGGCATTCAAGGAGATTGCGGATTTTTTCCTCTTTATCAAACCTTCTGAATTGTACATAGCTTTTCCTGAGAAAGGTGATTCAAAACTCAAGATCAGGATTGGTCATTAAAAAAAGTGGGGTATGGCGGTTCCCTATGAAGGCTTCAGTGGTCCAACGGTAGGATGACTGCCTTCCAAGCAGTTATATCGTAAAATTCCGAGAGCACTACAATTTGACCGCGGAGAACTTACTGTTTTTGCGAATCAGCCACGATTGTGAGAAATCCGAGAAGCCATAACTCAATCTTGGGGAGATCAAAAGCAGCTTCGACGGTCGACGACAGCAGCTTGGAGAGGCAGTCTCACTCACCTCCGGAGAGATGCACTTTGCTGAAGCAAAGCGCCACCCCTCCCTGCCGTTTTGTGGGGAGGTAGCAAGGGACTCGGCTACGTCTCGTCCCTAATAATAGTGATTCGATCCATCGTCGATTGTGGTAACGAGATCTGGCTTATCATCTGGCGCTACTTTTGTTACTTGAGAGGATTGAGAGACGGCATGCAAAGCAAACTTACTCTAAGAGCGGCGAAGAGACAGGGTCTGGTCATGGGCTTCTGGATCTGACATGATTGTTGCGTTGAGATGAGTGACCGAGAACTCTGGGTTTCGCAAATTAGGAAGACGGCAAAGATGGCACTCTTGCTTGACGTTCTTCCCCACAAAAAAGTATGTAACCGAGGGAGGCAAAGCGAATGGAGACTGCATGAGTCGAACACGCGACCTCTCGCAGCTTCAAGTCAGGATCCTACCGAGTCCATCGTGGTATACCTTGCATGCGAAGCGAGCGCTCTACCAACTGAGCTAAACCCCCAATTCATATTGGATGGGCAAATGTTGCATTTTCAACCTGCGTTAACCAGGTGCCATCAATAGAATCAACAAAAGAACTTGCTACCCTCGACGAGAGCAGGACTCGAACCTGCGCACCCAAAGGATTTTAAACTTCCTGGCGGAGTTCCTAGGCTTCGACCTGTGAGTGAGCCTCAAGGCGAGGCTCAGGAGATGTTGACATGAGGCGAAGGATGGAGCCGTCGCTGAGTTGCTAAGGTCTCTCTGTATTTCTATGGAGGCGGCGACGAGGAGGACGTGTATGCACCTAAGCCATTGCGTACTTCGTATACCTGCCCACGAAACTTGTGCACTGCCTGCCGATATCGCGATTCTAGCACCCAACGAAGCTCAATACCATCATGATCTCGAGATTCGCCCTCTCACAATAATTGACGGTCATCTTGCACACTCTTTTATTTCGTGCTTCTGAGATCCTACTAAACAATCGTCTTCCCCTGACCCAAGAAATCGCCTTACTCCATCTATCCAGGGCCCACCTTGTAGTTCGAGTCCGATGCCAACAATAACTCGTCTTCTATCTCGAGATCTTCCACACTCCAGATCTCGTCCACATCTCGCTCCAACTCCACCAGCAAACTCCATCAATCCCCACACCCATGACCTCAAAGACAAATGCCTCCTGCGGATTGCCGCTCACAATCAACACATTCATAAAGCAAGCGAGGAAAAAGCCCCAGCTGATCAATACCACCAGGTACATATCTAGAAACTTTTAGCAACTACGATGAAAAGCAGGCAATAAATGCGAGAGACCTACGAGAAAAGGAGAAGAGCACCATGAGACAAAGGAAAACTACCACTTGCTCGAAAACGGTTTTGAAGTCGGCATAGCCGTGGCTGGGGGTTTTGTTCTGCTCGTGAGGCATCGGGAAGGGTGTATGCGCAGAAGCACTGAAAGGATTTGAAGCTTTTCGTGTTGACCCGGACTTGCGGTCGTGAAAGGAAGAAGTTGACGAATCACTGTTGTTGTTTGGTGATAGATTGTATTCGCAAGCAACCCTATGCAAGAGCCTGCAGCAGAATCTGGCATTAAAATCGCAGCCAATGGAATCCTCTCGGTGTTTGAGCCTGTAACAATTAGCAAGATGCATGCACGCTTTGCATTCCAGAAGCTTCGTACCTTCTCATTCCAGCCCAATCTTCCATTCCAGCACATTCACTTCACATACCCGAATCCTCAGTTCCACTCTTGTCATATTTGGCGGCCATCATGCCGTCTTCCATGCTTAGGCCTTCTCGTTTGGCCATATCGTTTGATCAGTCGAAATCGTCAGTAGGAGGGGCAGCGCCAAAGAGATTGGTTTGAGCGAGCTTGAGCTGTGGTCGAGATGTGCGGAAGTTTCGGGTGCTCGTCTTCGAAGCTTCGAAGAGTCGCAAAGATGATGCTCGGAGCTCCCGAGAAAGATATGCGGGAAAGAAGCTGAATGGACACGTCGCAAAAGTTTGGATGGGTCGAAATTACTGAAGCCGGAATGTCGTTTAGAATTGCTCGAGTGGAATTTGAAGTCTGTTGGCGTTTGCTACCGGGGGAATGTTGACGAGGACGAACTTTGCGGAGAGGTCAGGAACGGTCGGTTGAGATGACGACATGGACTGTGTATTACGCTAGTCGTATCGAGCTCTCTTGGAACCTCAACACCATCGTGAGACCATCTGATTCCCTCGCAACGATTGTATCTATGGTAAAAGTACCCAGCGACATCGGTATCAATGTCACAGTATTGCTCCTAGGTCCTGTCTTTTCATGTAGTGGTAATGCAGAGCTATGGCCCGCAAAAAGGTCTGGCCGGGGATCGAACCCAGGTTGTTGGAAAGTGCCGCTCCACCAAAGATGACGTCTCTGTTATCCGAGGAAGGTGTTCAAAATCCAAAGTGCTACCTCTACACCACCTGACCTTTGATGTGATGTCTGTTTCCATTACTAATAAGAATCATAAAGTAAGTATGCTAACGAAAGGGTCCGGAGATCAGAGCCCGATGGCAAGATCAAGAATCATAGCTCTAAATAATGTGTCTGGTGCATATCAAAGGCTTCGGTGGTCCAACGGTAGGATAATTGCCTTTCAAGCAGTTGGCCGATACATCGATCAAATTTTGCGAATGAATCGACATTCTGAGAAATCTGAGAAGTGACTACTCAGATTTGGGAAGAGTTCAGCTTCGTAGACACCTCCCTGCCCCCCCTCCTTCGCTGCTGTTTTGTGGGTGCATATATCTCAAGGGACGTGACTACGTTTAATAGAGACGAGGCGTATCCCTCCCTCCCTCTCTGCTGTTTTGTGGGTGCATAAGTATCAAGGCGCGACTATGCCTTGTCCCTTATAATAGGGGTTAAAGCGATGGAGGGCGAACATGGCCAAAAGGCGAGAGGGACTCGGAATACCTAACGGCCAAAAGTTGGCTTGTATCTACCTGACTACTTGATGGTTTTCTTTGTCTTCTTTTTTTTCCCAACCTTCATCTGCTCTGGATTATTTTCCTTACTGGCTGTTCTTTTTCTTTTCTTTTTCACGCCCGTAGTCTCCCCAGGATGACGTTCCTTTCTTATCCTATTCAACACCTGCCGTTTGCTCCTTTCCTCCCAATTGTGCATTTCCTTATCAGTAAACAAAACAAAAGAATTCCGAGTACTGCCCTTTGGAACAGGCAAATTCCAATGCGTCAACAAGAATGATCTGAAGAAGATCAGCTGTCCAGGCTGAAGCGGAATAACCATCTCCAACTCATCAATGACAACATCTCCACCTTCCTCAAAGTCACCCCAAGCGAAAACGGCACAAATACCCTCTGGTGTATCCCCAAGATCTCGATGTCGCTTTGTAACAGCATCCTTGTTTAATGCCACCATGCAAAAGGGTGGAGCAGCCTTTCTACACCCTTTTGGGACCTGTACAGCATCGTACATATCATGAATCTCCTTGTAGTTGTTTTCAAGCAGATTCTTGATTCGTCCGAAAAGTGGCTGGTTCTGACGAAGGAAAGATTTGGATGCTCTGTGGACAGGATTGGTCATTTTCTTATACCACCGCTCACTGCCTCGGTATAAAGCAGTCATGTAAGGCCTTTCGAACTTTCCAGGTGCATTCCAACAGCCCAGATGCCGAACCAGGAAGCCCCCTCTTGCCGAGTTCGCCTTCATATTAAACTTATGGTGAGAAGTCCGCCGGAAAAGGGTCTGAAAGGACTTGTCCAGAGTTCCCACATATTCCCTTGGGATGGCGTCCGCCTCAAACACATGCACGAGCATTTCTTCGTCATCATCAACAACCTTGAACCCCTTCTTCACTTGCTCAACGGAAAATCTTGTATAATGAGCTGGAGCCTGTTGAGAATCTGAAGGGCTAGGCTGGCGCTTTTGCTGACCTGAACGAAGCTCATCAAGCCTTATAGGACCAGAAGTAGGGTCTGCAACCATAGAAGCAGGTTGATTCTTCTTTCCTTCCTTGAGACCGAGACGTCTTGCTTCAGAACGTGCAAGCTTAGCTTTACTGGCTTTCTTCTTGACTTTCCCAGCAATCTCCACAAGTTTGTGAAACTTGTTTTTCTTCTTTATGTGAGAGGAAGAGGCATCGTTGACCGTGGAGTCGGAAGCGTGGGCCGCTGAGGCAGAAGCTTTGGCAGCAGTATAAGCTGAAACCAAATAATCATTTGTGTTTTGATAAACCCGTGTCCCCGCAGGTTCGGCCTTGTAATCCTTTTGAACCGCCTCGATGAATCCTTCCGAGTCACTGGAGCAGTAGGAGCCAATGGACTCCATAGAGTCATGGACCCCATCCATCCTTGGTCTTAACTCCTCCTCTGTATACTCCTCCTCGGGCTCGACATTCTCCATCTCGGGCTCAGCTTCCTTCGACTGATCATGAGTCTTGCTTGCCTCCTCAGCTTGACGTCTTAAAGTGGCCAGACGCAGCGAAGATCTGATTATGGTGGGACCCGGCATGTTGATGGAAGAGAGTGCCTGTGTGGGAAGCGTACGGTGTGACGGCGTTGTAATGAGGTAGATGGTGATGACCCGCTACTGTGATAAAGAGGGCGACGGCAGCCAGCAGCGATGACCTTGTCCCGTGATGGAGAGGGCGGCGGCAGCGATAGCCTTGTACTGTGATGGAGAGAACAAGGGCGGTAACGCCTAGTATTGTGATGCAGAGGGCGAGGGTGAAGACGGCCTTGTACTGTGATGGAGCCTGAGAGGGCGAGGGTAGCGTCGATATCGCGATGGCCTTGTACTCTGACGAGAGATCCTCAGCAGCAAAGATTAGACACAGGATAAATCAATGCCACAAAGTAAGTTACCTCAAGGGTGAGCAGATATCAGGTGAGCAGGTATCAGTCCCACTCCTTAGTAGTGAACAAAGATTTCTCTCCCTGATTCAAACGAAGCTCTGATGAATAGTAGCAAGGTGCAGTGGAGATCCGAGTCGGTCTTCAGATCAGGTTATCCTGTTCATATTAGTAAGTAGAAAGGAGAAAAAGAGGAGACTGACTTGGTAGCGATGTTATGGATGTGAGAAGGAGTTCTGTCTTCCGATTTATACGGTGTTGGGAAGGTGTTGTGTTGCCAGGATGGCCTTGGGGTTTGCTTGCGTTCGTTGCGTTGGCACTTGCGAAGCGAAAATAGTGCTTTGAGCCATCTTCACCTATGACCTTCAAGTTCCGTCATTTGGCCACATGGGTAACTCAACACCATCGCGAGATTCGACTCGGCGCTCGATGTCAATTACATCGACATTGGTCTCTCAGTTGAACTCACAGGAGATGACGTCGGAAACGAGGAATTCCGTTGCGCCAGCCTGAGCTTATGATGAGTGAACAACATCACCCACCGGCTCGTGTAAACTCCCTCCACATCAAGATGACCACCACCAACTATCCAACAAACCCCGAATGCAGCACATTACATCGGTTGTCAACTTCATATCCCCAAAGCATCCGTTTCTTCTCCTCCATCTAACAACAAACCTCCCCGTCACTCAGTTCCAATGAACGTCTTCGAATGTCCGTGTCACGGCTTCTCCGCCGTATGCGACTTTTTCGCCCGACTGGCAACCCGACTGGCAAACGCTAATTCCATGTACCTCAGGCTGATCGGCGGCAAGAAAACACATCCTGTTATGGGACTGACGATGCCAAAACAGCTCCCTACCCCGCCCGACGTCAGAGCTGAATGGGAGAAGCGAAGAAGTGAATTGGGAGAAGCGAAGAAGTGAATTTAGGGGAAGAGAGGACGGAGTTGAGGGTATTACTGAGGAAGGGGCTGGGGTTTCCGAGAAGACAGAGAAAGTTTAGAGCGTGCGGAGATACTTCATAAGGTCAGGAAACATAGTAGCAAGTACGAAGCTCGAACTTGGGCTTGTAGTGGTGGGGCGCGGGAAAAACGTTCGTTTCTTCTTCTCTCAGGCGGTTATGACGTCGGCTTTGGCGGGGAATATTCGTTAGGATTGCTTTTGCGGCGGATATTTGACTCTGTTCAATGCACTTCAGAAGGATCAATGGAATATTCTTAATGGGATGACTCTACTTACTTAATTGAGCCACCCACTCTGCCCCAATATCGAGCGGGAGCATGGGATCGATTGATTTCGGATTCGAGAACGGCCGGCGCAGGGATCGTTGCCTGGTCCGTGCTTTGCAAGCGCTAGCCGACTTGGGAAACTCGCAAAGCTCAATACCATCGTGAGCGTCTCTTAGGAAGACAGCAATGTTGTAGTTGTGCACCACTGTGAATCAACCCCTCTCCTCAAATGTATGACAGTAGTACTCAATGCATCAGGTTGCGATAGAACGTGACTAAACCCATTCATCAGCCCGTGTAAACTCCCCGCCCATCAAGATGACCACCACCAAACATCCAACAAACCCCCAAATTGCAATCAACAATGCAACCATCATATCCCTCCCCAAAGACATCCTCATTTTCCTTCTTCATCACTCACCAAAGCACCACACAGTCTACCAATGGATAAAGTCATCGAATGTATTTGCTATTCCGCCTCCGCCATCGCCGACTTCTTCAGACCGAAAAGGGGCTACATCTCCCTGTTTGCCGGCTGGGGAAGAACACCGCGAGGTTTAAGCCCCTCAAAACGCTTCCCAATCCCAGGTGATCTTTAGAACTATGATCTAAAAAGGAGGGACGTTTGGGAAGACATCTCAGACGGAGACTTTGCAAAACTCAAGGCGGCGGTAAAGGAGAGGGAAAGGCGAGCACTGGCAGAAGCGAAGAAGGCCAAAGGTACTGGAAAAGGCAACCGCGGGGGAAGTACCTAGCAAAACATCGGATGGGGAAGTTATTGCGGAGGAGGTAGCGTAGTGAGCTTGCGAACTTGTGGACTCTGTTGTAAAGCTGTAGTTGTTGCGGCTTGATTTTTGCTGAGAAGTTTCGGCTGTATTTATGAAGTTCTTAGTATCGTAAGGCCTTACAGCCACATCTTCACACAAATCAGTTGCTCCGAGCTGGGAATGCAACCAGCTTCAACACTGGGATTGATTTATTTTTCCACTGGCGGATCATCCGAGTCCTTCCGAAATCGGTGTCGACGGAGCGGTGAAGAGGTTGCAGTATGGGAGGCAATTCGCAAAATTCAACACCACCGCGAAATTCCTCACCCTCGAAGTAACGAACTCCCCGCCCCTCCTCAGGAGCCAATATCTGCTTTCCCAAGTCAACAATGGTACCTCTCCACCCCAAAGCCAGCACACCCCATACTGGACATACCCAGTCAACTTGCCCCGCCTCCACCCCGTGTCTCCCCATCCCCTTCAAAACGACCGCACCTCATCTGCCACGGTGAAGCATCCACCCAGCACAGCGCAGTTTGCAATGTCATTTAAACCCATCCTCTCCATATCCCCACTTCATTTCCCACAAAACCCGTCCATCACCGCCAGCAACCAACGCAGACACCAACTCAATGGAGCTCATCCGCACCACCTACGAAGTCATCGCAATCTTCGGTTCAAGCGTCGTTCGATGCTTCCGAAGCACGTGTTCCGATGAGCTGGAGGCAGAGGTTCTATTTGACAAAGACCGAGAACAGCTTCTTGCGGCAGAGGACAGAGAGGGCGAAATTGTGTCGGAAACAGGAGGGGGAAATAGAACCGGGTTTCAGCAGCGAGCATGAGCTTTCGCAAGCCTTTCTTGGATCCGAGGACGAGGACGAGGAGATCCCACAGGAAAGATGGTGAGGTGTTGGTGGCGCTTGAATTGCAGAAGCAGATGTGGAGGAGACAGCAAGAAGACAGTCAGCGGGGACAGCACGAGAAGAAACTGGTAAATGGGTGCAAGAGAAAGCCGTTCCTGAAAGACTGCGGACTGTGAGAAGAATGTGGTAGGGAAGGCGGAGAAGAATGATTGGCAACGTTAATTATGGTTGATAGCGAGTGAGTTGGAAATGGTTGAGGTTTTCTTTTTAATGGATGCTCAAGCTGTTGGGTAATTTTGTGCAAGTCGCCCATTTAACTGCTTAATTGAACCAAAGCCGGATTCCCAAAGCAGGTGCCTTCAAAACACAAGGGGAAGGAATCCCAGAAACGAATGTCCAATGAGGAACTGGATTTCTTCTACTCTATTCCACCAGGCCCACACTCAGCCCTTCAATGTCAACACTGTTGACTCTCTGTACCCGCTCAGCTCTAAAACAAGACAACAGACACGATAATTCGGCACCACTCGAGGTGATACCGAAAAACTAAAAAGCAATAAATGATGACTCCAACCAAACACCCCGAGAAAGCAGAAAGCAAAAACGCCGAAACCGTAAAAGTACAAGAAGAGAATAGGAAAGAGAAAATATGTTGTAGTGTGTCGCAGTAGTGGTAACTGCAGTCGAGTGCATAAGGATGCAAAGATGCGGTGGTGCTGAATGAGCAAGAGAGACCAGCAGAGGCTGATGAATGTAGAAAATGAGCGGCTGGCTTCCGGTTCCGTAGACAATGTAGGCGGTTTTGCCAAAGCGATAATGAATGTTGCCGTGATGTGATGCTCCAAAGTAACGCTCCCGATGCGCCCTTGCGCTTGTGAACTTGTGATGCGGTCGGTATCTCCGCATGTTTCACCTCCTCCCACCTCCTCGGGCCACCCGTCGGAAGCCTCACAAATGTCTCATCGGACTCATCCGCCCCGAGACCCCTCCCCCTCCACCAACGCCTGCGATAAATGACGTCGAAAGTTTTTCGCTCGCGAAATGAAATGAGATGTCGAAAGAGTCGAACCGAAATTCAGGAACCACTGGTTGCAAGTGTCGCGATCTATTTAACCGTCCCCTGTCGTCAAGTTAGCTCATGTCAAGAACGAGTGATCCAGGGGAAGGTAAGTTTCAGGCACGGTTCCACACGAAAGTGACGAGCCTCATGAGAGCGCACAGGCCACTCTCACGACTGCAAAATAGCAGGTGCAAACGAAACATGGGACCGGAGACAGACAGACAAATGGGACAGGCAAACTTACAAGCAAACAACAAATTGTCATCTTCCCTTCCGACTTCCACCCATGTCATCCTCCACGGGATCAGCCCCACCATCGCCACTACACCAAATGCCGCCACTAGTGCACCAACCAGCGCAGTTCTGAACGCAAGTCTTCCAATGAAGGTTGTGGATTTCGGGTCTGAGATGGTGATTCCGGACCGGATGAGCTGAACACAGGTCTTGATAACGAGTATGACGTTGGTGAGGGATATCAAAGCTGCAAAAGTCTATTTGTAGCGTTAGTACAGCTCACAGTGTTTGATATGAAGAGGAGAACGTACCCGACAGCTGGCCCATCCACCTTCCCAGAGAACCTCGCTGGCATGGAAGCTATCATACCATCCACTCCTACGGTCTGTAGCTGCTGTGACCACGAGGTAGCTCCAGGCCATACTGAAGAGATTGCTGGCAAGCAGGACCCAAATCAGACAGTTTGGTCCACAATCTCTTGTCGCTCTTTCGAAACTTGGTGAGAATGGTGTTGATGGAAGTGATTGTGGTATCGGGATCTGGAGGAATGCCGAGGGGCTGAAAGGTGGAGCATGTCGAGGTGAGCGGTCGCGGAGGATGGAGATGGGAGTGTTGGAGAGCTGAAACGTAGTTGGAGCGACACGCTTGATATCGCCGGTTGGCGTTGGAGGAGAAAATGTGAGGGGCGGTGGCCGTTTGGAGTGGAGCATCGTTGCGGTGGGCCGGAGGAAATCCAGAGTTGCGGTTGTGGAGTTTGTTTGGTTTATGAAGAGACCACAAAGATCAGCGCTGGATCTGCGGAAGGACGTAAAAACGGGAAAAGCTGAAGCTGGAAAGGTAAACGGAAGTTTTGGTGGATGGCGAACGAAGCGACGAACGAGGGTCCAAAGAGTTCAGGTCGTTTGTTGAAGATGAAGATGCAGGTCGAGATGATGTACTTTCTAGATGAGGTGCAGATGAGATGGAAATAAATGAATGAAAGAATGGAAAAAAAGTCCGAGAGACCAGGTGCTGATGATATACGTCTCCTCGTTTCGAAATGTACCCCCTCTATACTCCCATCCCTCGAATATACCCGTCTTTCCGTTCGTACCAACGTCTGGAATATCGAATGGTCAAGACCCCACAGGTTGAATCTGTAACGCTGCGTAACACCAACAGCAACAGACTTGCAGCTTTGAATCCAAACCTTGAATCTGAATGTTGGACGGGAGAAGCCTCCGTTCTTAAGTGGACGTTAACCTTCTCCTTCGAGTCATGTCAAATGAATGCTTCGGCGAATCCCTTTTACAAGCCTTAAAACCATGCCTTGCTGAACCGCAAATAGAGGCTCCATCTCCGGGCTTCGAGATGATCTTCCTCAGACAATTTTTGGACCTGTCGCTCTTGGTGGGTCTGGGGTAAATCAGGTACAGTCTGGGCTCGATACACCGGAGGCCCAATATTCCACAGAATCCGTCCGACTTATCGAATTTTCCGGCTTGTCAAGTGCTATTTTGGTGGGCTCCCATATAAGCCCATGAAAGTCAGGGCGTCCGGTCTATCAAATAATCCGGCTTATCGATATCCGGTGTATCGAGCCCAGACTGTAGCCGTGCGTTGAAGCAGCGAAAGCCGATCTCGCCCTTTGAGATCGATTGCTTGGTTTTTGATGTGGGTTGCCGAGGACCTTCTAGCATTTCCAAGGAGAGCTTTTGCAAAGCGGCGCTTTCTCCTGTGGCAACCGTAAGAAGCAGCACTTGTTTCATGTTCCTGGCCTTACCCCATCCGTCTGACAGATGCGCACAATTTCCAAGATTCCTCAGCGAAGCGGCATTCCAGAGGCGTCGCACTGCAGGGCCCTGAGATGCGCTCTTGATGCCCTCCTTCCCACTCGCATTCTGGAAGACATCATGAACGGAATGTGGAAGGTCAAATCCGAGCCTTTCGCAGCGTCGGTCGCCGTTTCCGAAAGTCTGGATTCTGGACTCCTTCTGTGAGAACCCTTCCGTGCTAGGGCATCTCGAACAGCGGAGAGAGAGGTGAGGGGTCAAGCGTCTCAAAACATTGAAGCCGTCCGTCGTCCACGTCAACACAACAACGTCGCCTCAAACAATTGCTACAATATGGTCTGCTCATTGCAATCTCGTCACTGCAATTCGAAACTCAAACGACAGGGCAAGCCGAGAGGCGAGATTGAGTTACTACAAACCGACGTGCCGCCCTGTCACCTTTGCAGCGACGTCATTTAAGCCAGGGTACTGTAGTTCGAGACATTGGAACCGACAGCTCGAGACATTCCGACCGACTAGTCACCGAAGCATCCTAGCCAGCATCTATTCCGACATCCGAAAGGCAAGCAGATCCGGTCCTTACATTTGCCAATGCGATAGAGAGGAAGGAAGTGAGGACGACTGCAGGTTTGGTGGAACAGAACTAGAGTAGGCGGAATTGCGATCGTCGAGAGCGCATTGAAAGGAGGAGGAGAGATTCGTAGCTTTCGGACCAAATGTTGGAAGAGAAAGGAGATCCAGAACCGATGTTGCAGGAGTCCTCATCAAGCCCGCATGGAGAACTTGGGGGCCGGTGATCAGCGAGATCTGGATCGATTCGGGGGTTTCCTGCTCACGATTTCTGGTTGCAATCAGGCATCTGGCACAACCCAACGGTCTGACAGGTTGTGTCCCTGAAGTGATGAACGTGGTGATGACCAGTTTGAGAGCTGTCGAACTGAATAGGGATTCAACTCCGAATTGACTGTCAAGATCTGGAAAAATGTCAGCATGTGGATCTCTAAAAGGGGGTGAAGTGCAAGTTCTACCCTGGAACTCCGTCGAGTCTGTCTCCTTTTCAGATTCCAAGCCAGTGAAGAGGAAGACGCTGTGGATAGTTTCCGATGCTTCCCATCAACAACGACAAACTGCAATGGTGATGCCGCGAGCGTGATGCTTCTAGATCCCAGCAACATCCATAATTCCAACCACATTCGAGGAATCATCACAAGTTGACCTCAACTGCCAATGACCTCGATGAATCCTCGTGTGACCATCCAGATCTATGTATCCACCACTCAACATCTGAAACGCTCCAACGTTGAGGTCGTAAACGAGAGTGAATGACATCCTGTGCAACTTGCCGCAAACAGCACCAAGCATTGCAATCCGGACTCGGTCTATATCGTGCAACTTCGAGTGATGAGACTGGATATTGATGCCGACCAATGATTCGCCGCCGCTATCGAATTCTGATGTGTTGCTCCCGAAACCAGATGCTGCCGAGACCTATTCACACATCGCTGATTTAGCAAAGGCCAAGTTTGTAGAAGAGAAACAAGCTGGGTGTATTGCTCACCATAGATTTGAGGCAGTATAACCAACCCATTTCCATAATGCTCATCATCAGTCTCGTCAAAACACCAACACTGTCAGAGTGGGTGAGACGATCTCGCATTACTGAGGGCCGAGTCATGAAGGCTGCCAATGTATCGGATCCCGACAAATCAGCAATTCGTTCTCGCCCAGGCAGAATCCATCTCACTCGTCCTACCTTCAAAACCTCCCGTCCCACAGTCCATGGCCAAGGAGTACCTTATGCTCGTGAGAATCGACCTTGTTTCGGGTTCCTCAATACTGTGATCAGTTTGTTGTATTGTCCGAGAGTGAATTATTGATGTTTGTGCTCTCATCAGAGACTGGCAAATAGTAAAATCAGTGGGATAGAGAAAAGTGGGAGGAAAACGGGCATGAAAAGGAAAGAAGAGATTGTCGGAGTGGTTTGGATCGAGAGAGGGAAGTGAGTAGATGTTGTTGGGAGAACGCCGGTTGGACGAGGGTTGTCGAGTAGGATCGGTGGCTCTGAAAGGGAAGGAGGCGAGTCAAGAGCGGGGTAGAGGTAGTCGAGTTATTTGGGAAGGAGATCCGGATGACGTTTAGGAAAGGCTCCGTGTCGCAGAAGGAAGGAGACCGTCGGAGCCGCATCACGTGGAGATATTCCATCTTATCACCAGCTGATAATCAGATTCAAAAAGCTTAAGTAAGAAGGGCGGCCATTGAAACTTCCTCCCATTTCCGAAATGCTGTCTTCACGAAATTGAGTAAACAGTTATATAGTTTGTTTTACGAAGCCTGTCACATACGGCCATAGATTGAAGAATATACGGGATCCCGTCCGCTCTCCCATAGTCAAGCTTCTAATCGCCAAGTTAGTACTGCGGTGGGTGACCACGCGGGAATCCTTGGTGCTGTATGTTTTATGTTTTGCACCTCTAGAGAACATCTTCTCCAGTATCGAGCTCGTGTTAAACGATTCTCTTCATTTACATAGGTGCTCGGCCATAGACAATGAGTTCCACTTATTCATCAAGTTGTGACTTTGTGGGCGACCATTCCGGTGGTTCTGCCTGCCCTGCAGCACCAACCAGTTTCCTGCTGTATGTTTTGTGCATTGCACTTCCGAACTTTATCTTCTGCTGCATCGACTTGTATTTGGATGGACTTCTCTCCTTTCAGACAGATAAGTCACCCAAAGGCTGACATTTCCTTTATGGGGACCGAGCGCGGCTTCACCTAATCATGATGATGATTGATACCAAGATGGTTCGACCCTCACCTTTGGCGTCATCCACTGTGCCGCAAAATATTTCAGATTCATTAAACAGTTTTTCTCGCTCTCAGAAACAGATTACAAAAGCAGTTTTCTAGCAGAATGTCTCTAGCCCGCTGTCAAAGGACCATCTATCATACAAAATTTTAGTGCAAACAGATTAAATTCAGATTACTTTCCGATTATTTTCCGATTACAATCAGATTACTCAAGAACATGAACAGTTTCTTTAATCTGTTTTACATACTCGCGCTTGTATTGGATTTAGACGCACCAGTACTGAAGCCTCAGGCTGTGACTTACACTTTGTGAACAGCACGCTATTCTAAACCACTCCGCAAAATCCACCCCGCAAAATCCACCCCGCAAAATTCATCCCGCAAAATCCGCCCGCAAAGTTCATCCCAAAACCCCACTTCACAGATACAGAGAAAAGAAAGTACTTACATGCTCAGGTCCAGTATTTCAGGAGGCACCAGTAAAGTCAACAGGTCAACAGGTCCAGAGAGTCCAGAGAGTCCAGAGAGTCCAACAAGTCCAAGTCCAGAGAGTCCAATAAGTCCGAGTCCAGAGAGTCCAGAGAGTCCAGAGAGTCCAGCAATTGCCCTAAAGCTACCTTAGTATTAGAAGCATTGTGATTAGCATTAAAACAGGTTGAATAGACTCATCTTGTACTTTGGGTGGGGTTTGTTGTTTTGTCGCTTGCCGTTATTGTGTGATGTTTGGGGATCGTGAAAATTTCAAAGTCAAAAGCGAAGAGTTTCCTCTACAGGTGAAAGACCTGTCCTGCTGATTTAAGTAGCTAATTAATCAGTTTAGTAGCATCCTGCATCTACTTCCGTTCTTTAAATCTGTTTCGTGGCTCATTGGGCATTGCGACTATATAATCTGTTTATTCCAACCGCAAAAAACGATTAAATAATTGCATTATGTATCCAGAAACTGACATTCCAAGACAACCGATTACAGTATCGGTTAGAAACTCTCAAATACGATTAAAACATTCAGTTATCACACAAAATTTGCGGTACAGTGTCATCTAAGTATTTTCGGACCAAAAAAAACAACAACTTGCCATTTGCACTTAGGGTATCGGCTACTTACTTTGCCTCTTCCTTCTTCAAAGGCAGCTCGGTATTCATCCCCCTAATCCCATCCTTCTCCTCATCAGTCAAGCTCACCCAAAACCACTCTTTCAATGCCCGAACCCTCTCGGCCTCATCCGAAAAGTTCGCCAGCACCTCCGAATCCTTGCCCTTCTTTCTCGTCATCCGGTCATTGAAAATGATGATCCTCTCATCGTCCTCTCCAACCCTGACGCAAGTTACGTTGTTGACAAAGAATCCTTCAGGGCTGGTAAGGACAGGATAGTTGAGTTGCTCGACATCCTCGAGGAAAATCTCCGTCTCGCCAAAGCAGTACCCCTGCGTCCACGCCTCGGCATCAAAGTCGCGGAAGTTGTAGATCCAGAACTTTTGCCCCGTCAACGAATTCGGGATTGGCTCATGCTGAACCTTCATCTCGAAGCCGGTTTCGGTGCGGATGACGTTGTCAGGTATCAGTGGGATGGGGCGAAGGAGGTTTTGGTTTCCAAAGCCAACATCGAGGAGATATCGTTGACCGTCGAGAGTGAGGATGTTGACGACATGCGACCTGCCTCGGTTAGCACTGCCAAACTTGAAGTTGCGAATCCGAGAAAAACTTACATCCCGCGAAATCCTTCAGTACCGCCATGCATAGCATGCGCAATTTTTCCTGCGACCATATAGGCCTCGAATCCACATCCTCTCAACACTGCGCCGAAGAAGGTGTTGACCTCCATACAATAGCCGCCCCTACCACGCCCATTCGTAATCATCTTCTCCCAGAGCGCATCTTCGGTCAAGCCGAGATGTTTCCTTTGCGCATAATGCAGACTGAGGTTTTCGAAAGGAACTTTGCGAAGGTGGTGAATGAGTAGTGCTTCGAGGTTGCCGAGGTTGAGTCTTCCCTCATCATCGGACAAGAGCGACTCAGCAACAGCACTCGGTAGCGAGATGTGCTTAAAGTAGACCTTCAGCTGTTCCCTCGAATAAGCCTTCGTTCCCATAGCGACACCCTTTTCTTCAGTAGGAGATGACCGACCAGCAGGCTACGGCGCCAGCTTATGAGGGGGAAGGCCGGTGGGGGTGTGAGTCAAAGTGGCTCCGAGGCCAACCGACTGGGCCCGAACACGAGCGTTACTCGTGCGAGTCTAGCGCTTACCGGATAGACGAGGCTGGCTAGGCTCTATCAGGCAAGGCGGCGCATCGCGACATTGGAGTTCCCCACATCTACCGTGTGGTGACACAGGACCTTGGGGGCACTGGGAGTGGACAGGTTGATGTTGCGATCAGGGGCGGGGTTGGTGACAACAACACCACAACAACTCTCACAACTACGCCTTGAGCGACCTCTCCCCTCACCACCCTTCTTTGCTCTTGCGTTTCATTTTTGCCGTTCTTGCATTATACCCTTCTTTCTTGTTGTCTTCTTGTTTGCATGGGCTATCAGCGTGGGATCATCGAGTCGTTTGTCATTGCCGGTGTTGGTATCGCGGTGTTTGGATCACGGAGGAGCAGGAGCTCGCCACATCGTAGTTCGAGGAAGACGGCACAGTGGGATTTGGCGGGAGCGTTTAAGAGGGCAGAAGAGAGGTGGTTGCCTTGGACGCACTGATTGCAAGGAGATCTCGTTGTTGAGTTGAAAGACGAGAGAGACGACTCCACGAACGACACGAACAAACGAACATACCCGCATCACCAATTCTTTTGAATCATTCATCAGTCAGACTGCTTGCACCTCCACTCATCTCCACATCATCACCGTCGTCGACTACCCTGAGCAACCTCGTCAAACACTCTCGACAACCTCACCACCACAGCCCGTCAACAAACCATCCCGTTCACCACCGTCACAATGCTCCTCGAATCCTACCTCTCCCTAACCCCCACCTCCATCATCCTCGGGCTGGACCAACCGCACCTCCCATCTCCCACCACGGGCCTCATCACCATCGCCAAACGACCATCATCACTCGTTTTCGCTGCCCTTCTCCACAACAGGATCTACCGTCCATGGTTCACCTTCTGCGTCTGTATGGGACTGAGCAGCTTCTTGTGGCACTTTAGGGATGAGGTGGATCGGTTGGTGGATGAGTGGAGTGGGAAGAAGGTCGAGAAGAAAACGAGGGGAAAGAGGAGGATGAGGGAGGAGATTCGGGTGGAGCTGGAGTAGGCTGTCCGAGGTGCTGGATGGGGATTGCGGGTGGAGACATTTTGGTGTATGGATGGAAGTCGGACATCGTCGATGAACCCAGAGGTGGATAGGATGAATACTTGGGTCCTTCCTTGAGTTGCTATCGACGGTTGATGGAGCTTCTTGAGATTCCTGTCTCGAATCGAGCGGGTGGTTGGCCTCTTTTCTTTCGTCCTTGTTTCAGGATTGGATTTCCTTTTCTTTTGGCGGTTTTGTCTTTTCAGCTTTCTCTCGACGCTTTGGCTTTCGATCCTTTATTCAGTACTTTTCTCGGTTTCCTTCTCATTCCTTTGCTCTTTCCGGTTCTAATCCAGTTCTTCTTCTTGCTTCTTTTCGACTTTGTTCCGATGCCTTCAATATCTTGGTCCTGGCGTTATGGCGTTGCAATCGAATACGATCTTATACCATCTGCTGTCACTGCTCACCTTCTCCCACCGCATGTGAACATGTGTCTCCTCTGATCGATTCATCCTTCCTGGTAGATTGATATCATTCTGGAGCAATATGACTTGTAAGTATTTGAATTTCTCGACCCAGAAGACTGGAGCAACATACTGACTGGACATAGGAAACAAGAGAGCCCCCAAACCTTCCTTCAAGGAGTCTCTTTGCCTGTCTTGATAGACCTTGGGCCTTTGCTACACCTTTCTGCCCGACTCGATCATCCTCGGTACTGTCCCTACCTCGAGCGCCCGATCCTCCAGCTCTACTGTAACCGAATCAGTAGTACCAATTCGGCCCGCCTCCACTACCGTATTCCGGCTTCTGTTCGATCTGGCACCCAGGAATCAGCACCGTCCGAATGCATCAGGAGCTCGCAGGGCAGTCGAGGAGTAGACCCAGAGTTGCTAGGAGTTGGATGGAGGAAAAACAGCTGGACGCAAGATGGAACTCCCATGGGGATTAAGGGTCAAGTTGACTTCAACTCCAGAGAGCCCGCTCAACTCCGGCCAGGTCGACTTGGAAAGCTTCCATAAGCTTCTATTCCCATCGGAGTCTGCCGGAGAATGTGGCCATCTTGAACACTTTTGACGGGAAGACTCAAACGAAATGCTTATGAAGCCTTCGAATAGCCGGACTTTTCCGAGATGCGGGTCATCTTGAACAACTTTTGGAGGGGGAACAAGATGGATGGGCTTTTGACCGGTAATTTTGTCCCAGATACACTGCTCATGTTGGTGGAGTTTGGGCTGGAAATACGGGTGCGAATTCTGGTATAAAGTGGGTATGGGTCCCCCTTGTTCTACTTTCATTTCCACATCATTCCAACAACCGCTTCAGGTCATTCAAGCAACACTCCGACCCCGGGCCCATCTTCAAGCATCTGTCTTCTTTGATCTCTCCCCACGTTTCTTACCAATTGTGTGTACTTCCATCCTCTCTTCCGTCTGCTTTCCTGATGAGACCCTTCTCTATGGTCCAAGCTAATGTCTCTAATTCAGAGTGGGTACTGTACCTCCATCCAGCATCTACAATCAGAGACCCCGCAACGACATCCACGGTATCTCATCGGAGACTTTCGAAGTGCTTGACACTCGCCTCGTCGATCGTCCTCTCCAGTTCATTTGAATTGGCCGGTCGGAATCCCTCAATTACCTCTTCGACACAGTCGCCTTCAACCGAAACGAGCAGCACCAACACGTCCAATCAGTACGAAGTATTTCCACCGCCGCCTCACAACTCGAACCCGCAAAAAGATACCGAATTCACCAACGGATCTCTCGACGAATGGAACTGCCAGCGGGACCACTAGCAGCAGTGGCAGCTATCAAAAAGCTGGATTTGAGAGCGGAGGCTGAGTTGAAAATAGTAAATCAACTCTTGGAGGAGGAGGGATATGAGCCTTATCCAACAGATGAGAAGGGGCTGTGGGAGTGGGCCGAGAAAGGAGTAAAGTTTCCATGTCCCGCTCGGTTTACAATCCACACAAACCCAAATCTAGACCCACAAATACATTTCTGCGATAAAGTTCTTACCGTACGGACAACCGATTGGAAACCCAAGGAGGGAAAGAAGAAAAAGGGGACCAAGAAGAAGCCCAACGAAAAGAATGAAACGAACGATGAGGATCAAGATCCCCCTCAAGAGCGCACTTTTTCTGGGTGTGAGGAGGTAATGGAGCACCTTCTCGGCTTCGAGTGCCCCGTGCCTGGTTGCAACTACAATGCTTTCAACGCTGATCGCACTTCCATTCTGCCCTCCGGCGTTCTACTCCGGTACTTTAAGCATCTTGCGGAGGCGCATAACAACGAGATAGACAAGGCAATCTTAGCTACTGCACCTAAAGGCCCGAAAATGCCGGATGTGGATGTACGCCTACGAGGGAATTTCAGGACATGCTTCTGCCCGGTGTGTAAAAAGCTCAAAGAAACGGGGCCAATTGAGTGGGAATATTCTGATAGACAACACTATACGACCGGGCGCACCCGAGCCATCCAGGACGCATGGGAATTTTCCCATGTTTACACTATGGAATGCCCCTTTGCGTTTAACGCAAATGTCCCAGGAGGTAAGTGGGGTCGCGAATGTTTTACTTTGCCCACTTTGGAAAAATTACTGACCTGTTTCGGTGGAGAAAGTCCAGGCATACGAAAGGATTAGCAAACTGCTTTTAGGCAAAAGTAAGTACGATGCGCATACAGTTCACCGAATGCTCATTCCGAAAACTGCGAGACTGGTAAAAAGTGAGGATGTTATGAGGAGACAGCTCACTGATATATGGTTCGGCGCATCATTGGGGAACTATCGTATTGGTAAGGATTGGAAACTCCATCCGCTCGATGTTGGCATCCGACACATCACCCAGGCGGAGTTCTTTTTAACAGTGCCCTCCTACCTCAGGCTCCATGCATGTATCCTCAAGCAAAACTTGCAGGTGGCAATGAATAAGCCGATAATTAAAAAGAGACCCACCCTGGTTAAAAATCTAACAAAGATGTCCCTGAAGAACACTGTAGATGCGAATGGCAACTTAAGAAAGTTCGAATTTCTTTGCCCTTTTACCGAAAGGGGCGGCGTGATCTGCGCACAGTCAGCCACAGGCTTCTTCAGCACGGGTTCGGAACTCGATCGAGCCCTATTCTACCTGCACATCCACTGCTCTATGCAGATGACATGCTTCCTTTGCGGTGCTCACTGTTCGGATTTCGACCGATACGTTGCCAGAAACTGGAAAGACAGCCACGGATGTAAATATCCGCAGGGGACCGGCGGGATACTTCCATCCTCGACAGAGAGTGCAGGAGATAAGTCAGTTTTCGAGCAATTAGCGAAAGTTATTCAGGGCAAGCACGACTCGGACGAGTCGGATGGGGGGCCTTGGTACTACCCTGATGTGCCCCCTAAGGTCCAACAGTCATACTTCAATACCATTAAGTCAGAGATCAGAAGCAGGCTGATATTGCTTTACAGAGGTCGATTGATGGATCTGGCAAATGAAGATCTTGGTTCCGAGCTTACTCCTGGCTACCAGTGGACAACATTTGATTGGGGACCAATTGTGGAGAGGGTGATCGAAGAGGACAAGGCCCGCCAGCCTGCACTCAAACTAGAGACACAGGAGGCGGTCGATGACCTAAAAGCTTTGCTTCAAGATGCAGTTGACAGTTTCAAGGAGGAAAAGCAAGAGGATATCGCAAGATACTCTCGCGAGCGGTCTGAGAAGGCCTCGGAGAGAGTCCTTGAGAATGAGCAAGCTGCCGGTAAGCAGAATGTAGTGGCACAGAAGGCGCCAGTTAGGCCGAAGGCCACTGCTCCGAATAGAAAGCGTGCAAGGCATGACCGACATACTAGCACGGCATCCAACGAATCCGCTCGCAGCGATGACGCCGCTAAGCGGCAAGCCGCGCGGGAGATGGGAGCGAGCACCGCTGCTTCTAGCGCTTCTACTAGTAGTAGGCCGCCACCTGGAGTGAATACCTTGGGGGGACTTGAGCGGGCCGAAGAAGGAGAAACAGGTAATGAAGCGTCGAACGGACCGGTAGTAAGGCCGTCGAATGCTGGGGGTTTAAGGCCAAAGGGCTACCAGCCAGCACCTGCCAGACTCGATGACTCACCAGAAGCCGATGATCTTATGAATCTCGATGATACCTCCGAAGACGCACGTTCGAGCAGCTCTCACATGTCGACAGGTTCTGAGCCCCTTAGAAAGCTATCGCCCGGATTGCTAGCTGAAAATGAAGAAGGGGGACAAGGAAAAAGAAGAATTGTGGGTGGTAAAGGCTTACAACTTCGCATTTTAGAGCCCGTGCCTCTCAGTGCCAGGGACAGCAGCTCAGACGTACCGGGCAGTGATGAAGAAGATGATGAAGAGGATGATGAGGAGGACTACGGAGAGGATTACGAGGAGGACTCAGAGGATTATGAGGAGGACTCGGAGGATTATGAGGAGGATGAAGACGATGATGATGAAGACGATGATGATGACGAAGAAGATGATGAAGAAGATGATGAAGCCGATGCTGAAGGGATTGATGAAGAGTTGGATGCAGCGTCATGTTACTGAAGGGACGATGAGCACTACGTGAATGATGAAGGGGAGGTAATCAACCTTATATTACCATCTTGCGAAGGAAGGCGGAATGAACATGGGAGAGCAACAAGACAGGAGCAAGCTTCAGCTTCAACAATTTCTTGAGCTTCCGAGTACAGGGTCTACCAGTTTCGAATCCGAAGCTGCGTTTTGGTTTCTTCTATCGAGTTGTACATTTGCTGATAGTCATTTAGTGTTTGTTTCCGCGTCTTTGGCTTAGTAGTGACGTCGTTCCCCTTTCCTTCTTTCTTTGGTGCACTTTCCTTCCGTTTTGAGCATTGGAAAGGCCGGTGTAGTACTTGGGTATTTGCCACTCATACTTGCATGCCGGTGCTGACCCTCTCCTTTAGAGCTTTCCAGTCATACTTAAGTAGTCTTAGATTTCAATACAACATTTGAGATAGAATCCACCTTCTCAGGTACCTCATCGTGAGCTTGGAGATATACACACGCCGATTCTGCGATTTGGAGAGCATGAGTGGTTCGACTTTCTTACAGTGCACGCAAAAGATCTTAAGAGGGTGGCATCAAGCACCTGTCAGCTGAGCCCCATCAGGTTAAAAGCTGGTTTGCTTGGAGACCTGAAGACTCAGGCTTCTGATTGCTAAAATACGTTGCTTTAGGTAAGTACTTAGGCATGGTGATCTGGAACGATATGATGAGATAGGCGGAATGAGAGACAATGACACTCATTGGCGATTTGATATGGAGCTTACCATCGGACCTACTCCCAGTTGTCCTAAAAGCGCCCCGGGCCTGCAAACTGGCCACCCTAAGTGGAGACTGGGGATGAGACTACCCCGGGCCGTATTTGGCTCCAGGCGCCTACAGAATCCAAATGGAACACAAGTATCCCAGAGTCAATGCTCTTATCGCTTAGCATGCATGGATCTCCATGTGGCATCTAGAAGTGGGTGCCGAAAACTTATCTCCGTGCAAATGCTGTAGCAGATCCTACCGGATTACCCCGCACCTAGCTCCAGCTCACTGAATCTTCAAGTTCGCCCGAATACCTGTTACGACTACACGACCGAATACCCAGAACATCATGGCTGAGTATGAAGCTGCCCTTTGCATTCCAATCTCAGGCTAACTTCAACCTTCAAGAAACCCTTCTGCTACAGCACCTGCCAAACCGGTAGACCAGCTCATCGAAAGCCTAGGCGAGGATCTCCAATCAACAGTCAACAGGATCATTCAACTCGTCGGTCCAGTACTCCGAGCAATCGAGCCTCCCTCAGAGGATTCCGACTCTGACACCGATACTGACTCTGACACCGATTCTGACTCGGATACGGGAGCCAGCAAGACCCGAGGCGAAGCCCTTCCTGACACCTCGTTCTTCCCACCCTTCATCGCCCATCTGTTCAAATCCTTCGGTCCAAAGGATGCACCCTACAAGAATAGCGAGTTGGAGGACCTGAGGTCTCGGATTATGCGCTTGTCTAAGGAGATTACGGATCAGATGTATCTGGAGATGATGATGCGCAACTCGGACAATCGGGGCTGGGAAACTGAGGTTGCTTCATGGAGACTGCTTGTTGAAGATATGCGGGAGAGGGACAACAAGTTCAAAAAGAAAATCCTCAAGTCGCTTGAGGTGCTGACTGGGGAGGTCAAAGACCTGAAGATAAAGACATCGGAGAACAAATGTGCGTGTGACTCGGAGAGTCACCGCAAATAGATGGAACTGCTTTTCTGCATCCAGGGCCAGTATGTAGTATGTATTCAAGTTCATCTTGGTTGGTGACTAAGTAGCCAAGAAGGATAGTATCAAGTTGGCTACTCAGCCGGCCCACGATCATATACTCATTAAAGCCTGCTATCAATTGATGTAGAAAGTATGATGCATATTTATGCATATAATGACATACGATTTGGCTGTTAACTAGTACTGTTTTGGGGTGTTGTTGTTAGCGCTTTCTTGAGGTCTTGAAGAATACCAGTTGCATATTCAGTGTGTACTTATTAGCAATGATACTGGTCATGCTTTCATCCGATGGATGTTGCTCAACGAGATGCAATTACTTCCCATGTTTCGAGCAACCAATCACTCACTGCTGAACGGCCATTTCCGTTGAGCCGCATCAAGCGATATCGGATCGGATCGGATAACCTTATTTGTCTCATGCCGTCTCACGTAAGCGTCACTGCTTATCAATGCCTCATAGGGCTTTGCGTCTGATAAGCGCACGGGCCAGGGTCCCTTCACCAAAATTTATTTTCTGCCAGGCTAAAAAAAGCTTCTGTTTACAACCTTCGCAACACCTCTCCACTCCACCACTTCCACCTTCACCACATTCATCCCTTTGCAGAGGCAGCAAAAGGTAGAGAACAAACTTTGCTCTTCTCTGCTGCATCAACTAATCCACCTTCAAGGATCATTCTTAGGGCTTTCTCTCCAACTTTATCCCATCACCACTTTCTCGCCTCTCCTCAAACGACCGCCTCGTTTCAGCTCCTTTTCAGCACGCCTACAGCACTTTTTCTTTGCACAAGGATTACTTTGAACGATATTCGCGATTGTAGACAATCCAGCGAGCATTTAGATACCCGACACTTTTACCTGTCACTTTCGCATTCACATTTCCTTCATGATGCCTGGAGTTCTTAACGCCAACGCTCCTGACTTTTCGACCGTCATGGCGAACCTGAAGATCTCCTCTACCGACTTTGCTCCAGCTCTTGAGGCCATCTTCAACACCAAAACTTCTCAAGCTGCGCTTGAAGGAGCGATCGCCCTCGTCAGCGACATTGCCGCCAACCCCCTTGGAGCTCACCACGTCGTCGAAGATCTCCTCCCTACCATCCAGAAGGCTGCCAACAACAAGAAGGATGCCGGACGAAGAGAGAGCGCCATGATCATTTACGGCGCCATGTATGAGACTCTCTTGGTCAAAGCCCCAGCTACCGAGGTTTTGCTCGTGAAGGAGACCCTTTCTGTCGTGCTCGATGGTGTGGCCGACAAGGAGGCTTTCGTTCGTGAGAGTGCACAGTACGCGATCGATGCCATGTTCGGACTTCTCAGAGAACCATCATTGGTCAGCGGATTCCTCAAGGAACTCGAGGCCTACGTCAAGAAGATGACCGGCAAGTTCCAGGGCAAGGTTGCTGCTTTGAATGCTATCGCAAAGCTTGCTGAGAAGGCCATCAAGTCCTATGACGAGCAGGGAGAGGTTTTCTTCCGCGACACCATGGGCCGCGCTCTCGATCAGCTCATTCCAGTTGTTGAGAATGCTTTGCTCGACATGAAGGATCAGGTAAGAACTCCACTGGTAGATCAAATCAACTGAATGCTAACGAATTCAGGTCTCGAAAGCCGCTGTCAAAACGATGACTGCCATGACAAAACTTCTCCAGAACGACGATGTCGCCAAGCACATTCCTTCTCTCATTAAGACGATGCAGGAGCCCAGCAAGGATACCGTCGCAAAGGCCATCCACGCTCTCTCCCAGACCACCTTCATCCAGCCAGTCACCGCGCCCGTCCTTGCCCTCCTTACACCAATTCTTGGTCGTGCCCTCGACTCCCCACAGACCTCCCAGGAAGTTCTCCGCCAGATCGTCGTGGTTGTTGAAAACTTGACTAAGCTTGTTCACGATCCTGTTGAGGCTCGTGAGTTCTTGCCCCGTCTTCAGCCAGGCATCAAGCGCATTGAGGACACTGCCACCATCCCAGCCATTCGTCAGCTTGCTCACAGTGCCAACACTGTCATGGGCAAGGCTATGCGTGAGGAGCTTATCGAAGACGCCGAGACTATTGGTGAGCGTATCTCTGTTGAGGAGACTGCTGCCGAGCTCGCCGCCCAGGTTGCCCCAGCCGTTCGCGCGGATGAGAAATTCTTCTGGGATTCCAAGCTCAAGCCTTACTTGGCCGACATGGCTCGTGAGGTTATCGTCATTCGCGAGTGGGAGAAGCTCACTGACTGCATTGCTCCATACCTCCGTGACATCCTCACCAATGGAGAGGAGGGCGCTAAGGATGTTTCCGCTAAGGTTCTCACTTGGGCCAAATTGGTAGATCACCAGCGTTTCGGCTCTATTCAGAAGGGCGAGGACGAGTACGCCAATGAGGTTGAGATTGTCAACGCCAAGTTCTCTCTTGCCTACGGTGGAATGATGTTGCTCAACCACACAAGTCTCCGCCTTCACAAGGGCCATCGCTATGGTCTCTGCGGTCGCAACGGTGCTGGAAAGTCAACTCTCATGAGATCGATTGCTGAGGGCAAGCTCGAGGGTTTCCCATCCAAGGATGAGCTCCGTACTTGCTTCGTCGAGCACAGATCTCAGGGCAAGGAGAACGAGCAGCCAATTGTCGAGTACATCCGTGAGTCGATGATTGCCGATGATCTTGGTGCTGATTTCATGGGTGAGGATGGTACCGAGAAGATCAAGAATGTTCTTCGTGAGGTCGGTTTTGAGGGCGAGCGTGTCAACTTCAAGGTTGGCGAGCTCTCAGGAGGATGGAAGATGAAGTTGGCTTTGGCCGAGGCTATGTTGAAGAAGGCACAGGTTCTCCTGCTCGATGAGCCTACTAACCACTTGGACGTTGCCAACGTTCAGTGGCTCCAGAACTACCTCAAGACCAACACCGATATCACTTCCCTCATTGTTTCTCACGACTCCGGTTTCCTCGACGACGTCTGCACCGACATCATTCACTACGAGAACAAGAAGCTTGTCTACTACAAGGGTAACCTCGCTGATTTCGTCCGCGTCCGTCCAGAGGGCAAGGCCTACTACACGCTCTCGGCCGACACTGTCCAGTTCAAGTTCCCACCTCCTGGCCTCCTCTCTGGTGTTACCTCTCGCACACGTTCGATCATGAAGATGACAAACTGCACCTACACCTACCCAGGAGCTTCCAAGCCATCCCTCTACAACGTTTCTTGCTCTCTTTCCCTCTCTTCGCGTGTTGGTCTCCTCGGTGCCAACGGAGCTGGAAAGTCTACCCTGATCAAGGTTCTTACCGGCGAGGTCATTCCACAGGAAGGAAAGGTCGAGAAGCATCCTAACCTTCGTGTCGGTTACCTCTCTCAGCACTCTCTCGAGCCACTCCAGTTCCATCTCGACAAGACTCCTTCTCAGTATCTCCAATGGCGTTACGCGAACGGTGATGACAGAGAGGTCTTGATGAAGGCTACTCGCAGACTCACGCCTGAGGAAGAGGAGCAGATGGCCAAGCCAATCGATATTGGAGATGGCAAGGGACCAAAGAGAATTGCCAACATTGTCGGCCGTCAGAAGTGGAAGAAGTCCTTCCAGTACGAGATTTCCTGGGTTGGTCTTGGACCAAAGTTCAACACCATGATCTCTCGTGAAACTCTTCTCGACAAGGGATTCTTCAAGCTTGTCCAAGAGTTCGATGATCACGAGGCTTCCCGTGAGGGTCTCGGCTTCCGTAAGCTCGAGATTGCCGATATCCGTCAGCATTTCGAAGACGTTGGAATGGACCCTGAGCTTGCCGAGCACAACGAGATTGGCGGTATGTCTGGTGGACAGAAGGTCAAGATTGTCATTGCAGGTGCCATGTGGAACAACCCTCATTTGCTCGTCCTTGACGAGCCCACCAACTACCTCGACCGCGAGTCCCTCGGTGGTCTCTCCCACGCCATCAAGGAATTCAAGGGTGGTGTCATCGTCATCTCCCATAACAACGAATTCGTCTCTGCCCTCTGCTCCGAGCAATGGACTGTTGAGAACGGCCGCGTCATTGGTGCCACCCGCACCGCCGCCGACGAATCCCGCTTTGAGGGTCAGCCGATGTCCGCTGTTCCATCAGCCGTCACAAGTGCCGCCGCTAGTGCCGCCGCTTCGGCCTCCAGCTCGGCTGCCAACAGTGATGCTGAGGGCGATGACGAGATGAAGTTCAAGGGCCGCAAGTTCCCAAAGAAGACCAAGATGACCAAGAAGCAGTTGAAGGAGAGAGAGACCAGGAGAAGATTGAGACACATCGAGTGGTTGAACAGCCCCAAGGGAACACCAAGATACGTCGATACCGATGATGAGGCGGAGTAGTCGTGTTGTTACTAGGATCTTTTTGGGATGATTGAAGGGTAGTAATGATTGTGCTTGCATTCTTACGGCTGGGGTCATGGTTTATCGGTCCGGGTTGGGCTGGATAGAAAAAAGTTCTTTGCTTTCTTTTGTTTTCTCGTTGGTTGCTGCGGTTTCCCTCTTTTTATACTTTCACTTTTACCTTTGTCCCTTTTCCGTTTTGTTATACTTCTTTTGTTTCTGTCGTTTTTGTTCTGCGTCTGGTTTCTTCTTCTTTAGCCTGGTAGATCTAATCTTCGGTTTTCTTTTGGGTTTCGGTGTAGGGTTGGCTTTGTTATAGAGATATCAGGAGACTCGTCTGGTTTCAAGGTTAGGGTTCAGATTAATATAATGCATTGCTCTGGTTATACCATTTTGTCTGTGTTGTCTGTTGTTCGTGAGATGCTATGCTGGGAGATGGTGTGCCGGTCTGATAGCTTGTCAGGAAGTGAGGATGGTGTGGTCTGAAATCGTTGACAACTACAGCTTGGTCAAGTCGTAAGAGGCTTCATTTCGAGGTACTCTTTGACTTCAAGTTCCGAGAGTCAAGAAAGGTACTCCATTCCAACGACCGACTAGATATCCATGATAAGCTAACCGATGATACTAGAAGCTGTCTGGTAGGATGAGCTTGCTATGGTAGGATCGCCAAACCAGTCCTCATCTGGACATGAGGGTACCGTCCAATCATGAAGCCTCTTCATACTGGCGTGGTGGATGGTCCAATCCAACCACAGGGTGATACATGCCAGTGCAGTCTCATGGCGTGCTTAGAGACATCCCTCGAGAATACAAATCTGATCCTTCCGGCGACTTTCGACAGAGACTCAACGATGGGCTGGCGAGAGAAATGCAAGTCAACCTCATTCGTTTAGTGCTGGAAGCTTGTGTCAAATGGCAGATTGATCAATATGTTCAGCATTACACATCTCTCCTGCGCAAAGATAAGCGACTCTCATGCCACCGGGCGCGGATCCGATGGGAAAGTACGATAGAAGGTGCTTTTCGGGTGGGAATTGATGAGATAAAGCGACTGCTCATGAAGTTCTTGATGAAGATCTGGTCTTTGTCAATTGAAGCCCGGATATGCCGCCATCTTCTCAACGAGACTTAGAATGGAGATGTATGTATGGCAGCACATGTTAGGGATTCCGCTTCTGACCGTTAACCAGTTTAAAACATGTTGACGCTGACATCGAATACTCACCTTCGTTTATTAGTACTTCCACGATGTATCTCGAAACCTCTACGCTGCTATTACCATCGAAACCTCTCTCACTGTCTCTCTACAATATCAAGCAAGCAAGTATCCTTTCTGTATCCTATTCGTCACCCTTCCTTCCATGATCCAGTTTTAACCTCACCGTCGAATTCTCGCATGCTAGAGCCAACCCACTGGATCAGATCCTTGAACTCTCCTCGACTAGCCGGGCCCACTAGATAGAGTTGCAGAACCTCCTTCAAGGAAGTGGATGTGATGATGCATCGATGGCGCACGAAGTAGTATTTCATTGGGTCACGATCATGTTCTTGGTCAAGGCAATGAGAGTTTCTCTAATACACTGCTCCGGTCATACTTACCATCTTGTGTGTCTTGCCTGTTTTGTATGTGTGCTTTGAATTGTAAGGGCTGTCAACATGTTGGTTGGGGCTTCTCCCGTTTCGTTATGAATGGGTGTCGTTGAGTTGTCTCTGACATGTCCACTATACAATGGTCTACATGGGCACGCTGTGTAGCCCAAATGGCCATATGGATTGAGTAGATCAGCATGGTATCAGTGTGCACGTCGCGAGTTACAGGAGGTAAGTACGTTCTCCCTATCATTATGAATATGAGGTTAACATGCGGAAGGAATGACTCCTTAAGAATGAAACTCCGAATCACCGGGGCTGTCAGCCCGCCATGGCCCTATCGGTTTCATGCAATCTCTGTGGCACGTCTAGGCTGCTGCAGTCGTGACAGCAGATGCAATGTCCCGTTTTCTACCACTTGCATATCACAGAATGGTGCAGCCACTCTCCATGATGGGATGCCAAAGAGGCCCAAGATCCACTGGCACCAAGGTGTTATCTCTACTATTCCTGCACTAGACGCCGACATATCTTCCGAGGCTATGAAACTCGAGCTAATAGCGAGGCTTCGCCTCCTGCTTCCGATGAGCTTGAGGTACCCCGTAACTCATGGAATGTGCCAGATGATGCTCCATAGAGGAACTTATGCTCAGTTCCATACTGGGTTTCGGATGGTCGTCGAAGAATTAATGAGGCTGACAACTTTGGAAGTGATGGAATTGAGGTCTTGATGAAGACACTGCTGCCAAAGCACAAAGGGCTTCTGATGAGCATCCCAGATGGTTCAGATCTACTAGTATAAAATGGGGGCAAATTGTGGAGAGAGGCTTCGTCTTGTTCCAGCCAGAGACTTCCAGATTGATCTCGATGCCTTCTACGTTCGGAGTTATAACGTTACATCTGTCTACAGCCTGAACAGCACCCAGATTCGAAGGACAAAAGACAGAATGGGAACTTGGGATACGGAGGGGATTATCTAGATGCATTTGTTGGTTGGAAGGAGTCGCTAAGCTTTTTAAGCAACCTCAGGTCGGAGTCAGTTGAGGCTAGGGTATGGCACTATGTCCATGACTTCGAACAGGTAAGAGGGGTCGAGAATGTAAGTAACGCAAATTGCAAAGATCTTTTCGTATTTGGTATCCTGATAACCCCATTGTAGTGTGTCAAATATCCTGCTACCGCTCACAATCTATCGACTACATACACCCAAACTCAACGACTGAATGGACCATATCTATGCCCATCTTGATAGGGCCATCTGCGCAACTCTCGTCAACAACGCAACGTTCAAGAACAACTAGACACCTTCCTGCCATATAAACTTGAGCCTGCTCATCAACTACCCAACCACGGAATTGACCATATCTATTGCCGTCTTGATGGACCCATTTGTGCAACTCTCGCCAACAACGCAACGTTGAAAAAGAACTGGACACCTTCCTGCCACACAAACATGAACCTGCTCATCAGCTGCTGAATCTCCGCATTCTCATTCATTCCATCAGTAACGCCCTCATCATGAGTCGCCCCAGCCTCATGGATCTCTCCTCCTTGCACGTCCAGACCACTTGCCACCTGGCCCTCGATCGAAGAGGCATAGAAGCCTCGAATCCTCTTCAAGATAGCCTCCATGGCTTCGATGAACGTGAGCATGGCTGCATGACAGAGGTTGCGGATGTGCCTCGGATATCGCAGACAGAAGTCCTGGAATGAGTCGAGAGCAATCTTGGAAACCCTGAAGAGGCATCGGGAGATGTTCCACGAGTGCTCCAACTGATCGATGATGAGAGGGCTGTTCGCACGCAGCTTATGATCTTCTATGATCCGGTTGAAAGCTTTGTTAGCGTGGAGGTCGAGATCGTCAAGCATGCGGAAAAGGACACGCTTTCGAAGAGTTGGGAATCTGGTACTCCTGGACGTCAGCTTCTGCAGGATCCTGAGGAAGTTCCGCTTTTGAAAGAGGTTCAGCTGGAAGTGACCGTACGGACTCGTTGGCTCGTTTTCAGTGCAGTTATGCCACTCCGGATGGTCCCAGTAATTGCGTGGGTAGTGTGCCGGGTACTGCAGAGATCCAAGAGGTGGCCCATTCCTAAAGTCGTAGGCAAGAGTATTTCCCATGGCGGTGAGTCGAATTGGAGGATCTGCCTTACTAAGAAGTGACTGGAAGAAGCAGGGATGTCTGGCACACTTTGAGAACCATACCACGAGCTGGTCAACGTTCATCGAGCCCACAAAGATATTTTCGATGCTGACCTGCTTGCTTCGAAGGTGGAGGAGGAATCTCGTAGTAACTGCATTGCCACCTGATGAAAAGATCTGCAGGTTTGCTCTATCCATATGCCGATATGCCGTGAAATCCTGCCAGTCTGTAATCCAAGAGGCAATGAGGACTCTTAGCTCGTTAGGAAGATGAGCACTAGGACGAAGGCTTGATGGAGTAATATCTCCTGTGCTAAATGGAATAGCCCATTCAAGAAGTAGACCTAGTCGCCGCTCACAGGTAGCCTTGTCGTCACCGTACCGCTCAATCCCATTTGGAACTCGCCTGCTTTCTTCGCAAGCTCTCCGTTTTCTAGGGAGATTGAAGGCCAACTCAGCAAAAGGAAAACGCTCTGATTCCACGCTAGCGTATGGACTCTTCCTGCACCCCAAGGGTCTCCTTGCGGGCGGGTTCCGTTCAGCTGATGTCTCTTCAGGATGATAGAGCTTCCTGAGCTCTTTTCTCAAGACTTCATTCTGGTTCTCGAGCATCCGTGCCTTTTCCTTCGCCTGCCCATCCAAGCGATCTCGAATCTCGTGATGCGCATTGTTGGCTCGCTGGACAGCTTGGAGGCGCTTGTTCTCAGCACGAAGCTGTTCATTCTCTTTCTTCAACTCCTCGAGAAGTAGACCTTTGGTGCAATCGGGACGAGGGCTGGAAGAACAGTAGGAAGAACCTGCATCAGAACGAAAAGGAGACTGTTTAGACTTGTCTTCCTTGACTTTGGAGATAACGGAAGTGTGTGCAGCCTTCACGTCTGTGAGAAGCTTTTGGATCCGCAGCTTTCGTGCAGCATGCTTCTCCTCACTCTCTGTTCGACGATGTCGTGTCCCTACGCCAGGATCGGAGTTGCTCTCTGGCAAGGAGGACCGTGCAGAGCGGTTTAAAGAGACAGAAGAGAGGGCCGGTGATGATGAACGCTCTGAAGATCTTGAATGTGTCTGAGACCCTCCTGATGATGCGTATTCAAGAGCAGAACCGGTGTGTAAGTCACCACTTGCTTCTTCTTCCTCGGAAAGAAGCCCTAACTGCTGCAACTCTTCAGACAAGCTTGTGACAGCATCGTCCTGCAGGCCCTTCTCAGCAGCTTGACGGAGCATCAGCTCCTCCTCTTCCCCTTGGTTCTCTATCCGATCCTCATGACTCTCAGAAACTGATGACGCGCTCGTAGGCTTGGCCTTCTTGCTCAGTATTGATGTAATCAGGCTTTGCTAATGCCTGTACTCAGAGCGAAGAGTTGCCAGCTTCTCACGCTGGGCTTCAGCCTTTGCAACACGGCCAGGCCTTACAGCACGAATGTCGGTTTGGAGGTGGGCGATGCTTTGCCTAATGGCAGCTTGTCGCGCTCGAGCGACCTTGACGGTGTCGGCATCATGCTGTGACAGCCCTCGACAAGAGACGAACTGAAAAGGCACAAGGCTGCTTTCGTCTGATTGCGAGATAACCTGATGCACTTCGGCTCTGTTGAAGTGGAATTGCGGAGCAATCATCGGTGGTAGAACTGTAGTATACCTGCAAGCACACCTGTTAGCAATCTGAAACCGTAACTAGAGGGGGTCATCCTCACTGGAATGCGGATTGGTCAATGGAATGTTGAGCAAGGGAAGATTGTCGGCGAAGATGGTATGTTGAGTCAAGACGATTCTTCTCCGAAATGTTGATTTGGATTGGAATGAGGAGGGCAAGTGCTGGTATTTATGGCCTCCGTCACGGTGGTCCGTGCCTACTAACAGCAACTCATAACAACCTAAGCTGGCATTGCATATTGGTCTAGAATGTTCGATTAGTCTGCTGCTCTGGAGTAGGATTGGACAACTTACAGGAACAAAGCAAAGAGCTGTAGGCCTTTGTAAGATAATGCAAGGCTCTATGGCCTGCAGGAACTCAGATCCCAACGTCTCCATGGTTGTGCTTGAACTCCTTCTGGTGAAGCATCAAAGCCTTTGGTGACAGCGGCAGCTTGTAGAGTAGGTTGGTGGAGGATGCTGACATCTTCGAGATCATGACAGCCTTGGAGACTGGGTCTGACTACGGTAAGCCCACGAAGAGTAATGAACTGAATCCCCACGTAGAGTTGAGCATTT
This sequence comes from Ascobolus immersus RN42, assembly GCA_003788565.2. Classification (NCBI taxonomy): domain Eukaryota; kingdom Fungi; phylum Ascomycota; class Pezizomycetes; order Pezizales; family Ascobolaceae; genus Ascobolus; species Ascobolus immersus. The sequence continues at coordinate 85,446 of ML119710.1, read as the reverse complement.
TGTTTTGTTGCACTTTCCACCAAGAGCTCGTGAAGCCGTAAGTTGGATGCCGCATAGTTCCCGATAGCTGAACGATTACAGCTTGATCGTGACCGAAGCCCATGTAGTAACCTATCGCCGAGTTGCTTTCATCCCTTTTGACTGCTCATTCTACGCCATCCTCGTTTACCAGAAGTTCATATTGCGACCGACAAGCCAGTTGCTTGTGGAATTCGTAAGCTCTCTGAGGGTGATAGACGTTGCTCTCCAAGATTCCTCCTGTCTTGCTTGCATAACCACAGGCGTTTCCGAAGTTTAATCCGTCTTCGCTCCACGTGAGTTTCCAAATTCACTGAGCTGCTTGGGTGTTGCCTCTCCAATCTCCACTACTCGTCCCCGTGAAATAAGAGCTTCTTGTCTCACCAGCACATTGACGTGTTCCGACCGCATCCCCGTTAACGTCTCATTCCAAATGACGTTCCTTAGTTGTCCTTGTCATGAAAGAATTGTCTGGTGGAAAGGCAAATCGGTCGCATTTAACAGCTTTTGACGCCACTGAATCGAACCGAAAGAGCCAGTGGCGAGAGGCTTTGACTTTGTCAACTCGAAGCGTGGAGGTGTGGGTAGAATGGGGAAGAGCTCCTTCAAAGCCTGGTGAAAGAAAGGCCAGCTCGACGGGCTCCAAGGAGCTTGTGGCGGCTGTGAGTCAGTGGCGAGAGGAAGGAGAGAAGAGCACCTCCGGACAATTGAAAATAGCACGTTAATGCATGCAGATTGCCGCAGGAGAGCATGCAAACCTGTAGAGGAGTCAAAGCTGAGATTGACAGCCAATCATTGATAGTCGTTCATTGATGCAGCTTACATAGTAGCCTGTAAGAGGTAATGCAAGCCGTTGGCTCATTCTCGATGCAATATTGAGCAAATCAAGTAAGCCATCGATCCTTGTGTTTCGTTCCTCTTTGAAGATCCTGAAGATCGAAGATGCAAGTCATCGGTATCTCAAATCGATGCCGCAAGCTGGTACCAGTCTCTTCCAGGGCCAGCCGAATGAATGGAAGCGCCCCATAGATCTTCGGTTCCCTGGGATGATAGGTTGATTGGCTGCTATGACTGCTTCGTAGACTTGAAGGGAGGAGGCGTCTTCTCTTGACGTCGGCCTTCCATACTGGAGCCTCAACAACGGGCCATTCCTGTGGCGAGACGTCAGTGGGGAGACGATGGAGAAGAATACAGTACATACTGGCAGTGACGTTCGGACCTTGCGCTGTAGGCCAGCCATTCAAGTCGCGGAGTCGGGGCTACCCACGCACTGCGCAGGCATCACTCGTATGGCGGTCTCAAAGTGAGTTGATGTTGCCCAGGAGTAAAGCTCCATAACGTATGGAACTCTCCTACAACAAAGTCAAAACTCAAAAGTAGCCCGTGCTACAGCCACTTTCTTCCTCGACTGAAAGATGATCCACAAGATGTCCTTCTCCTAGAAACCAGGCTGCTGAATATGCATACCAAAATGGGAAATCTATCCCCTCCAAATTTAGACAGAAGCAAAAAGCAACTGGAAAGAACCGCGAAAATTTCTCATCGGGAAAATTGTCCAAGGATAGCCTGACATATAACCTAGACAAATAACCCGGACGACACGGATCTCTAACCACCTCGCCTTCCAAAACTGTACCCAAGGTGTGTAGCCGACTACTAGGTCAAAACGGACCCTTCTGAGCCTTATGATTCCCACCCAGGTTCAGCATGGGCGAGTGATCCTTGTAAAGGGCCAGTTGCGCATTACCGTTGGAGAGATGGTAGTCGAGTAGGCCAAGTCATCGGTGGATAACCTGTTGCGCACTACTTAATGTTCTCGATAATCGAAACCGCTTGGCCTGACTTGGTGCTGCATGTGGCAAGATGCAATGTGGAAGATGTGCCGACGGAATCACCGATTGAGCTGTAAACTCTAACCAAACCAAGATCAGCCATTTGCAAAGGGAATGAGAACTGTAAAGTGACAATACATACCTGGCGGCCTGCATCCACCTTCGTATCCATCAGAACTAGGGACCACCATGTCGGCATCATCCCTGTGGTGTCGCAACCACATAGAACGAATCCAAGCGCCGTGGGAAACATTGTTCTTCTCTGCGGACTTGGTATGCTCGTACTGACAGCGCATCACCTTAACCATGATGCGACAATTCCAGACGTCGACGAAGCCTTCTCAGAACCAAGCCCACGGTGGTTATTCTTGACTCAAGAAACCCTAGTGTGGAAAGCCATATCGGCCATGTCGCTTCAACCATCAGACCCCTTAGAGGCAGGGCAATCGCTCCTTGGCTGCAGGACCTCAACCATGAAGGAATCTTGAAAGACCGACGCTCGTCACTATCGGCAACACCATGAGAAAGGCCGATCTGTAGTAAACCCAGAAATGCAATCCTCACAGTCCCAGCAGGGTCACTCCTGCTCAGAACCATTTCCCAGAGCACAACCAGCAGGTATCAGTCCCACTTCATGATGGCCCTGGGAGTGTAGTGTTGTTTGGGTGACGAGCGTCGACAACACCATGAGGACGATCTGTAGCACCTACTCTCAGAGCGGCAATCCTCACAGTCCCAGCAGAATCACTCCCGCTCAGAACCATAGCCCAGAGCACAACCAGCAGGTATCAGTCCCACTTCAACTTGGCTCTGGAAGTGTGGTGTTGTCGACGGTCGTTCGGAGCCGTGGCTTCAACGAGATCTCAACCATGAAAGAATCTTCGAGGTCGACGCCCGTCATCTCCGACAACACCATGAGGAACGCCGATCGGTGGTAATCTCAGAAAGGCCGTCCTCAGTCCCAGCAGGATCACTCCCGCTCAGAACCATTTCCCAGAGCACAACCAGCAGGTATCAGTCCCACTTCAACTTGGCTCTGGAAGTGTGGTGTTGTTGACGGCCGTTCGGAGCTGTGGCTTCAACAAGATCTCAACCATGAAAGAATCTTCAAGGCCGACGCCCATCATCTCCGAACAACACCATGAGGAAGGTCGATCTGTAGTAGTCTCAGAAAGGCCATCCTCACTCCCAGCAGGATCACTCCCGCTTAGAACCATAGCCCAGAGCACAACCAGCAGGTATCAGTCCCACTTCAACTTGGCTCTGGAAGTGTGGTGTTGTCGAAGGTCGTAGCGCCGAAGGTAGCAGAACCATTTCCCAGAGCACAACCAGCAGGTATCAGTCCCACTTCATGAAGGCCCCGGAGGATGGTGTTGTCGAAGGTCGTAGCGCCGAAGGTAGCAGAACCATCTCCACGAGCGCAACCAGCAGGTATCAGTCCCACTTCATGAAGGCCCCGGAGGATGGTGTTGTCGAAGGTTGTAGCGCCGAAGGTAACAGAACCATCTCCCAGAGCGCAACCAGCAGGTATCAGTCCCACTTCATGAAGGCCCCGGAAGTGTGGTGTTGTCGAAGGTTGCAGCGCCGAAGGTGTCTTGCGGTAGTGATGACGTTGGTGGTTGAAAAGGTGTTGAAGTCGCAATCGTGGCAACAACTCCACATTTCGCCGCTTACTCATCGCTTACTCATCGCTATGGATGCGGGCGGAACTTTCCTGGTTCATGTGGCCGCGGGGATATTGATTAGCGGATGATAGCCTTTAATAGCTGATCATCTGGATAAGCGCACCACACGGGTTGGAGAGCACCCGTTATGTACGTGCGGTCGACATCGAAGCAAGGCACATTGAGAAGACATATTCATACACTTTGAAGAGCACGATAAGCATTCAGACACTCCTTTGCTGAAAGCCTGAATAAAGATACCATTAAACTCCTACGCAAAATACCGCCAAAGCAGCCGATAAAATAATAACTGAACAAAATCCTGAGAACCCCCAGGCCCTGAACCTCCACGATATGCCAACCAACAGGTAAAAGATCCACTAAAACTACTATTCGCACCTATAAAAAAGAATCCCAACAGAAAGCAAAAAAGCAACATCTGGCACAAAGACAATAACCCTCCTACTCGGACCTGGTCCCTAGCAGAAACCCGTAACATCCAAAGAAAGACAACTTTAAGCAAGAAACCAAACATCGCTCATCTCATAAACCACGATACCTCACCCAAATCATTCCAAGGTCCAAACGCATTCACCCCTTCTGCTCTCAAAAACTCCAACACTGCTTTCGCCTTCCTTCTCACTTGCAGCACCTCGCTCTCATCCACCAAGCTCTTTATCGTCCCTTCCAGATCATCTTCTGTGGCATAATGTGCTTGCTTATTTCCGTCACTGAGGAGCAGGTTGTCCTTGTCGCAAAGAAAGCGGCATAATTCTTCGGCAGTAACATCGATAAGAGGAATGTTAAATGGAGTATCTTTCAAAAGAGACTGGATATGGTGGCTGTCTTTGTAGTCGTGAATGCGTAGTAACACCTGAAGAAGCATTTGTTCCCGTCCCACCGCAGGAAAGTCTTGCCGATTAATGTTGAGATGGCGAAAGAGATGAATCACACCAAGCTCTAGAAGACGCCTACCAGAAATACGATCCATCTTAGTTTGCGCCTACGGTTTATATTAGAAACAAAACGAACTGCGGTGGAGGATCATGCATGACTTACCTGGATAAGTTTGTCTGTGACTACTGTGTAAGTCGATTCCTACTGACGTTCCACCCGAGTCAAAACCTTTAGACTCTCTTCCACTAGGTTTGATGCTTGGAGCTCCCTTGAATGCAATGCATCGTACAATCTTTGCCGAAACTGGAGAAGATCTTCACTTAGACCGGGTGTTGGATAATGCTTGTTGAAAACTTCTTCAATCGTTTCGAGCTTCTCAAATATGCTAGCTTGGAAAGGGAGCTCAATAGCATCAGGCTTATTTGGTATCTCTAGAGAGCGGGCTAGAAAAGAGTGCGGTGTAGACGTTTCTGATGATGTTTCTGATGATGTATCTGATGATGTATCTGATGAAGTATCTGATGATGTCTCTGATGATGCTGTGGGACTGCGAGGGACTCTTATACGACCAGAGGAACGGCCAGACGAACGGATAACACGCTCCATGGAAATCCGTCTACGCTGTGCATTAAGTGCGTTGCTTTGCGATTCCTGACATATGCATACGAGCTTGGCCTCAGCAGCCAGACTCATAGTACGTAATTCGTTTGCTTTAGCTCGTGGTAAATTAGCAATTGTGTGTTGTAGCCGAACTTGCTGTCGATGAGCTTTTTGTTGAGCTTTTTCTTGCGCACAGAGAGCTTTTTGGGCAAGGACTTCTTGACGGGTCTGAGCTTCTTGCAATACAAGCAATGTGTATGCTTCATGCTGGGTAAGATCAGCGTCGTGATCTTCAGCCAGGACTTCGACAACAAAGACTTCTAAAGCGACTTGTAGTGCAAACGCTTCCTGTTCTGCAGCCAGGACTTCGATAGCAAAGCCTTCTAAAGCGACTTGTAATGCAAACGCTTCCTGTTCTGCAAGCTCGAGTTCTTCTTGGCTCGCCTCAAAGTCTGATTCAGGCCCAGGAGTAAGAGGAGTAATTGGCGACGCAGTTTGATCTGCTGGTTCTGCTGTTGAAGCTGCTGACACAGGTTTTGGTGTTGAAGGGGCTGGGCTTGCAGGTGTTGGTGTTGTAGATCTGGAGCTTGTCGGCGTTATAGGAGTATTGGCAGCTAGAGACAGCTCTTTTTCTAGCAGCTTCTCCGCTTTTTGTAGTCGAAGCCGCTCTTGTTCCTCTCTCGCAAGCCTCTCCTGTCTTGCAACCTTCTCTTGGTCATTCCGAAGCTTGATCCATTCGTTGACCTTTGAACGTCGCCACCCTCGGATTGCTGCTCGGAAAGTATATGCTCCTTCTTGCAACATTTGCTTTCCTTCCCGCTTGGCTTCAACCTGGATCGTAAGCCTGACACTATTACTGGGTGCATCTATTATATCCAGATGATCTATGAGCTGCACTATCTCAAGATCAAAGGCCTTACCCACGTCAGGCATGCAGAGGATCTCTTGTAGATAATTGCGCATTCCTTGAACATGGTTTAGGTGGATTTCGGAGGTCGGAATTGTGCTAGTGTCCCGCGAATCATACATGATAACCTTGTTTGGGTCTTCGTAAACAGGCATGTCTCTGCTTAGGCTGGTATCTTCAAGTCGGTCCCAATGTACAGTCATAACAAATGTGTTTTGTTCTCCGAGAACGTAGAATTGGGTTTCCTCTTGTTCAATAGGCATTGGAGTTGCACTGGGTACTCTGCTGAGCATTCGGGCCAGGAATGGTGTACCATCGTTAGGTGGAAGAATCGTAACGTAATAAGAGCCAAACGGGGTGCCGTAATACTCTTCAATGCTCATTCTGAGCAATCCCTCAGAAAGAATGGCGCCGTCAGCTATTGAATGTTAGAATAACCTTAGAATAATAGAAAAAGGAAAACGTACATGGATTTTCGTTATTAAGCCGTGACATATCCCTTACTCGAAAACCTTGAACAGGAGGGATATCTTGCAATGGAATTTGAAAATCGTTTGCTAAACGGCGGAGGTAAAGCCTGATCAAATCCTTAAAGGTCCAATCACTCCGCATAGAAAGCTGTAAAGTAAGGGAATCCTCAAAATATATCACCTTCACTCTTGTAATACAAAGCATGGAAGGCACAGTTTGCGGTTCTGACTTTGGTTTTGACTCCGAGTCGGGCCCTGGCTGGTTTGGTGAGGTAGCAACATCTGCAGATGATCCAGAAGCATTTGCCGTCTTTACTGTCATGTCCTTGGCCGATGTTGTCGTATCAACCTCTCTGGATGGTGTTGCCACGTTTTGCTGTTCGTTGCCTCCTGCATACGGTTGTGCCGCTGCGTGTGAATGAGGGGCAAACTCCTCAGCATCATCCAGCTTTGCATCATCATCGCTCCTTGTTGTAGCGAGTTCTTTGCCTCTTTCGGTGGAAGAAGAATCTTGAGACATGCTGTTGGACGGTTGTCGGTGGAACCAGGCGAAAGCAAACCGTTTGATGAGCACGAACGTCGATGGATGTTACTGATTCTTGAGGTTGTAACAAGGCAGAGCAGTAATCGGACGTTGCAGTCTAATTCAGCTGCTTTTCGGTCCTTGCGATGTATTGTGACTATCGGCCTTATCAGTATGGAGAGTCATGAGATTGTATACGTACTCCGGCAAGGGTGTAGTATTGTTGAATCGAAAGCCTATACTGCTGTTGTCGAGGTACTGCTGTCGTTATTGCGTAGATTGAAACAAGAAATTTGTGCGAGTCGGAGGCGGCGAAATGTGAATGATGCGAAAAGAGAATCAAAATAACCAAGGGTGAGTTCCGAAATAGCTAATTGGGGATAAAAAAACGAAATTGCCAAAGGTGATAATGCAGGTTGGTGAAATACTATCGATAACGGCAACTTTGTCGCAAAGCGAAGGTGTTTGTGGGTAGAATTGACGGTGGTAAGGAGTCGGTGTGGGTAGAATCAACGGTGGTGAGGAGTCGGTGCGGGTAGAATTGGTGGTGGTGATGAGTTTGTGGGGGATGAAGAGTGTGGTAAATGTAAAGAGTATGGTGAGAGTGAAGAGTGGGCGAGGATGAGGATGTAGAGGAGAGGAAGGAATACTCTTGAGAGGCAACCTATCCCCTCGCTTAGGAGTAGGAGGCGGAATTGACTCAGCTCAGTCTTGTGATGCGACAACCTCAGGTGACCTTCGCCTCCCAGTATAATCTCCCTCTTTAGCGACATTTTGCTTTTGGCAACGCAAGGCAACCTGTGCTTTACGAGGCTACCTCTCATCTTTATTTCAAGAACAACATGTTAACATACCAGGCCAATTGCAAGACGTCCGGCCTCGAGCTGTATGATAGCCCGGAGTGTACGTTCATTATAAGCAATGTCATATACCGATTTCAACCTTGGCCGTGTCTTCTGAGGCGGGTATCGCAGATTCCGTGAAGTATCTTCGAGATTGGAAGCTATCGGTAGCATCGGCTTCAACCTGCAGTGGCAGCGGCCGACGTAAATCTCTGTTTGATTCGATGCGGGTGGTGAAGATCAATGATATGGTAGTTTATCTCGCCCCAGGAGCCGTCGAGACCGGGGAGATCGAGATACAGTATTTGGTGAGTTGTAGATGGCTGGCGATGGGTATTTCGTGCGGTTCTGTGTACAGACGTTAGCATTCCATTGCAGGAGAAGAGGGGATATGGTCGAAGCCTCCGTTTGGCATGTTGTATCATACTTGTGCTTAGAGCTGGTTTCGCCCAAGGGAATCTTGTTGGACATCGTGGCATTTTGAGATGAGACTCTTCCTTGACAAGGAGTTGCGATTCGGCGGTGAAAGTGATTGGGAGGGGGGAAACCGGTGATGGGGAATACGTGCTAGCCGTAAAAGGCATGACATAATGACATATTGTGGGTAGTGGATGGCTTGATGGAGGGTGAGTGAGGGGATCCCGGGACGGCAGCGTTGTTTGGATTTGCGGAGTTATTATGAAGCGAAACTGCAAAGAACATGGTAGTGCAGCCGCCTGGCTATCCCGCTGCAACGAGTATGGCCCAGAGACAAAGAATAGTTGACAAGAGATTCTCATAGCCATGCCCGCAGCCGACTCGGATTTGCGTTTGTGAGTCGAAAAATCAGTGCAAAGTGTCCAGTTTGAGCAGCCTCGAAAGCATACACGTGCACATTCACGGCTGTCATTAAAGACAAGCAAGCACTGAGCCCTTACACAGTATCCGTTCCACCGAAGCGTTGCATGAAGGCCAAATAAAAGATATCATTAACCACCCTTACAAAGAAAAAAGAAATACCTGCAAGAAACCATCTGCAAATGCAAAGAAAGCGCTACCATAAAAACCCCAAGAAAGCAAAGTAGAACGCAACACATCAGCCACGCAACTTGAACCCCAATCAAATCAAAGCCAGCTCTTCTCCCTCAAGTCCTTCCCCTCGCCAAAAGCATTGACCAAATCACTATTCAGGAACTCAAACACCGCCAACGCCTTTCGTCTCATTTCCTCCAGCTCCTCCTCCAATGTCTCAATACACTCCTCCAATTCAGTCGGGCTTGCAAAATGAGCCTCCTGGTTTCCATCTTTCAAAAGATCATTCTCCTTACTGAAAAGAAAGCGGACAAAGTCTTCGGCGGTGATATCAACAAGAGGAATGTCGGCAGGTTCAGGACTGAGAAGAGAGACGATTTTCTGCTCGGCCGAATACTTTTCAATGATTGTCAGGACCTGGGCAAGGATCTTGTCGCGCGGCTTATTCTTTACTTCTTTGCGACGAACGCCCAGGTGACGCAGTAAGTTAATGATTCCGAGTTCGAGAAGTCTGCGCCCTGAAAGATGGTCAATTCGGTATTGAAACTAAAATAAATATTAGCAAAGAACGGTACAATGGGAGATAAGGTGTTGTTTACATCAAGGAGCTTCTCTGCAATGCGGTTAAAGGCAAGTACCTAATTGCCATTAAGATGTTCCATCTGCTTTCGTAACTGTGTATTCTCCGCCTGAATCGCTTGAGAATGTGCAATTATTCGGCTCTCACGAAAGATGAGAGTACTCTGCAGTGAAGAAAAGTTTTGTTTGAGATTTCCGTTTAAGGCATCTGCTGGGAAATGAGATGCAAGGATTTGCGAAATTGATTCGGGTTCCGGGACTGGTTTTGCGGTGGTTATTGATGTAGGCGGTGAAAATTCTGGTCCTCTTTCCATCTTCCTTATCCGTGGTAGAAACGTAACTTCCTTGCTTCCACCCGATCGCGAACCGGAAGCAGGTGAAAGGGTCGGCAATGGCTTTGTAGCAGCGGGCACAATGGCATGCGGATAGGTAGCATCAACAGGATTGCTTCCACTCTCAACGAGAACTTTCTCCTCCGGTGCAGTAGAGCCGTAAGCAGAAGCAGCGGGCATGGATGGAGTATCAATGGAGAACGGCGACGAAGAAGTAGAGGCTGATTTTGTGGGTGCTGTAGTTGTCGATAGTGAACTGACGGTTGTTACGGCTGTGAAAGGACGAGGAGTTGCTGGCTCGGATTCCGCTGGCGTCAGAGGCCCCACTTCATGATCTACTTGACCGGTTGTGGATTCACCTTCAGCCTCTGTTTTCGTGACTGTCAGATCTTTATCTTCAGTGGCGTCTTGGGTGATAGCTTCATCCACGGGAGAGCTTTGATGAGCGGCAGAGTTGTATCCGGTGCAAGCAATCTGTTGTGCTGGAATACTATTCTTCTCTATGAAAGCAGCCTGCTCAATGATATCGTTTTGATACATGTCTGCTGGTGTGAACGGAGTCGTTGGTGCCGCTGATTGCTCTTTCAACTGTGACTCTGACGATTGCGAAGATACTTCTGCTGCTGGACTCGCTGGTCTGGGATGAGATTGCGAAGATGCCTCTGCTACTGAACTGACTGGTCTGGAATGAGGTCCTTCGGTCTGAGCAGACTGCGAAAACGACTCTGGCGCAGGACTTGCAGGTGTGGAGTCGGCAGGGGTAATGATTCCGAATGCGCTCTGTGCAGCTACAGCGCTTGCAGTGTCCTCTGCGGCGCCTCGCTCCCTCTGTTGGTTTGCATATTCTTGATATTTACCAACCAATGTACGCCTCCAGGTCCTCAAAGCCGACTGTCTCACCTTCTTCACTTTCTTCCCATCACCCTTGGCTTGCACAGCAAGATCCAGCACCAGCTTCCCGTACTTGGCATCCTGCTCCCGAAGAAACGCCCCTCCAGCATGCGTAGGTACATTTGCCTGTACCAACTGTACATCAAAGGGATGTACTCCACTGTCTATGTTGAACAGTTGACGGAGACTTGCACCCAGTTCGCCAACCCAGCTGCTGAACAGATGCTCGATATTTTTCCCAATGACACTGCCATTTTCAACCATTACTGGATCGATTCCGGGTGGTGCTACGCAAAGATATTTCTCAAGAGAGTAGTCGGCATAAGCTATGTCGAAGGTAAAGGTGTTTGGGCCTGGAAGAACGCCATTTGTTTTGTTGGAGATTGACGGAAATTTCGCATACCACATGGTAAGCAACCAGGCCATCCAATCTTTGAAGTCGGACGGGCTAATTCTCACCAGCAGTGGCTTTGGAGATGGCGTTAACTTTAATGCCAGAGGCTCGTCAATATTCGTTACCTCCCAATACCTGTGGCTTTTGCCTGTTATGTATTAATATGAGGAGGTCAGAATGGGGAGGGTTAGAACGTACCTGCTTCGGGAACGGTGGCGATCACCATGTGGAGTTGATCTGGTTTAAAGCAATCCTCCTTCTGAACCTGGTACTGGTCCGCAAATCGGCTACAATACTCCTCTAGCAAATCTCGATATCTTACTCCTTTCACTTTCTCCATAGAAATTGTCATCCTCAGTCCAGCGTCGTAATACCTGAAATGGACATGTGTAATCTCTTTTCCTTTAATATGCTGCGGTACTGGAAGATCTGGAAAATGAGGAGTTGTATCGAGCACATTCCCTCCTGCAGCAGACGACGCCTGAGGTGATGTAGCCTTCTTAGGTGATGAAACGTCGTTTCCGGCTCCTATGTCCGTTTCTGCGTTTGTGTTTTGCATGTCTTCTCGCTCGGCTTTGATTCTGAATCCGACAAAAGGGCTGCTGGAAAAAGAAGAGGCAAAAGGTGGTTTGTTGTTTCTGAAGAGGCTGCTCCCTTTAGGAGGATCGTTCTGGGTGTAATGATGGATAATAGAGGCCGACAAATCCGATCTCGCGGTATCGTAATGGTGTTGTGAAAGGGAGAATATTCGGAAGGTTGTAATGGCTGCCTGTCTGAATGGTCGAACCGGGAAACAATGGATACGGCGAGAGGTTTTGGCGGGCGATAATGAGGCTAGGCCGTGATGTGTATGTAAGAGAATCAATGTGAATAAAGCAATGTAGGATAGACGACGGTGTCGCTAAGAAAGAGTTGTGGAAGGTGGTTGAGGGGAGCGATGGTGATGATGTGGAGGGGCGGTGGTTGAAGAGGATGTAGCGGAGAGGGTGAAAATCTGCTGATGGAAAACCTATCCTTTCGCTTATGGGGGTCAAACGAACTCGGGCTCGTGACTTGGTAGAAGGAGAAACTGCCGCGCGTTCAAGCAAAAGAGAACCGAGGAACGAGGGACTGCGCAAGATCGATCTCACCTTTCCAGCTCCAAGCATTGACAACACCTTCACACAAACATGCCGTTTCGCCGCATATCGACAACTCGCATTCATTCCGCAATCCAAGAAGAGATTGACACAGAAGGTCTTCTTTCCCACCTCGTCACCTTGCTAACGAGTTCCCGGCAGATTTCTTCCCCCTCCAGCACAAAAACATCCAACCCCGGTAGCCTTCTGCCACTTCTTTCCTCTCCGATGTCTTTTCAGCCGTTCTATCCACCTGCTGATGTCTTTTCAGCCGTTCTATCCACCTGGCACCTGCTGATGTTTGAGACATCTTCAATCATACGCCGGAGCCACTAGGAAGGCATTTCAGCGTTCGGTTCGGCTACAAATCAGTTCACAAAGAACGGCGCGAGGACGTGGTGAACGGGTGGAGAGGATAAAGGTCACCAACGAGCGGCTAGCATGCTTTGATGGTGGCATGGTGCTGTGCTCTGCGTACATAGCCACGACCCACGGCCCAGAATAGCCACATCTATACTGGATGCTCAGGCAACAGGTTCGAATGGATGCGATCTTAAATGAACAGGGCCTGTTGCACCTTCAGATAGCTTCATTTGACTTCTAGCCAAGTTCACTGGTAGTCTACCTGTGGCTCCCGACACCGTTGTAGAAGAGGCGTAAAGAGCATCGACTGGGCTCTACGACGTCGGCTTTGCAAGGACTTACTCGCAGCATCGGCTTGAGCTTATACAACACTTCGACGCAGCTACGAGAAAGCGGTCTGGGTGCATCGTCAACATTGGAGGGAGGGGTCGCGATATGTTTATTGTACTTAGACATGGTATTGCTTTCTTCCAAGGTGGTTTGTGTTGAGGCGTATTCTTAACTGTCTTTATTTGTGTGGTATCTAGGAGGAGCTGGATGTTGTGCAGGTTTAGAGAGTATGAAGTTCATCTTGTCTATAAAGCTTCTCGTTCTTTGGGCCCTGAAGCGGTGACTCATTTTAATCCTTTACTGTATTAGAGTTTGTTGCGTAAGTAATTGCCCGGTTCTTATCGATGTCTGTCAATACTCTCTGGCCGTTCCCGTCCTCCCTCCTCCCAGGCTCAGCCGGCCTCGAGACAAAGGCACCTTTATCCCTACGGCCCAGAATCCCACCATGCACGAGATCAAGCCATTACTGCCACACTGCCACTAACAACCAACCCCAACATTATCTCAAGATGGCATCTCTTTGTTCCACCGCTTGGTGCAATGATTTTCCGAAAAGGGCACATTCCAGCCGAAAACATTGGATGCTTTCGTAAGCCTCCTCCCGTGAGACAACATTCTGATTAACCGACTCCTCGTCAAACGGAAACCTTGCAGATGCTTGAAGTGCCTTTGCCACTTTTCGGGACCTGAAAGAAGAGAGCAACAAGGTACCCCCACTGCCGACAACAGCGGTGGCACTTTAGACTCAGTTCCGCAGGCGCTCTTAATCATCAGAGCAGCTTGCAGCCATCTATCTGCATGATGCGCAATCTCGACAAAGGCACAAAGACACCTTCTTGTCATGCCGATTATTTGCTTGCCTGCCGAGGATCATATGCATGGAGGAGCTCTTTCCTTCTACCTGACTTGGAAGGCTCGATTCGGTCAATGCATGTCAAACTCGTACACATCAGCTGCTTCGAGCTTCGCCTCAAATTCAGCTGATCAGCGTGACAAGGACTGTATTTATACCCGCAATCAATCCCCACCTTCAACAACCAACAACTTCACCATCTCTCAAAGCAAGACGGCTAAAAGAGGAAGCACGACTCGGATAGCAAAAGGGGATGTAATGAGAATCACTGCGAATGCCATAAGAGTGGCTTTGACAGAGCATTGAGTTGCCAGTGTGTCCCTTGACCAAGCATAGAGAAGCTCTAGAAGAAGAAGAGATGTTGCAAATCGCATGACTATCAAAGGGGAAGGAATGAGAAGTGCTCGGATGCCTTACGAGTCATGCCATGCTGGACTCAGCTGGAGGTCCCGTCCATGAGTAAACAAGGCGTCTACTTCCCTTGCCACATAAACAGAAGGAAACCAAACGAACGAACGACAGTAAAGGGGGACGCAATTCAGACGCAACGCTCCACGCAGAATCCTGCCACACTTGCTAGAGCCCGACAACACGAATGAGCAAGTCACACCAATTTGTTATTACGTCCATCCTCGAGTGGACCGTTGCGAAATACGAGTAACCTTTCTACCGTCATCCAACCGATCGTTTACAAGAACTTCCAGAAGGAGAGGCAATAAGTACGAGAGTAAAGAGGAAGAAAGCGAATGGTCGACCGAGCTACTGTCCCCGACTATGTCTATCGTACGTGTCAGAAGACAGAAAACTGATGATCTTCATTGAGGAGGTGGATAGCTAGTCTATATACCAGGGCTGTGGACGGGCGAACGGGATGCCGAGGCCGGCATGGAGCCGAGCGACGTTGCTACGCACGCACGCCGTGCTTTGACAGTACGAACAAACATTGGTCAATGAGATCGGCGCAATACGAGTATCGTCCATGGAAGCTTGAGACAGAGTCCACTAGCACGAGAAGTGACATACTCTCCCTTCCACGCCTAGAAAATGAGCAGAACGATTTACGGGGATGTCAATGGAAGCTGCCTGCGTTACGAGCCGTCTCCGTAACTACTCCCCTTCGTCCTACAAGGGCATCAAACACCTCGATCACGGTTGTCCAGGCCCTGGAGATTTGCCTGGAGCAACCGGTCACGGCCATTATCTTCTCTGTCATGGGTCTTATTAACGAGAACGGGGATGAGATTGGGTGTGATCTAAAATGGGAACATCGTTAAGACATGCTTTTGTCACAAGAGGTACCTTTCTCCCATGGCATCCTCGTACAAACGTTTAACCAGAGCTGTTCTCCAAAGACTCAATGCTGGGATGGAGAAAATGTCAACTTCGAATCTCAGGTCGTCGCGAATGTTGCGGTTGTACGGAGTTTGAATGATACAAGGCTATGCTTGTAGCAGACAGATGAGCCATGCGCATATGCGACGATTTACAAGAGCAAACGAGAATGGAGCAAGCATATGTAAAAGGGGATGCATTGGAGGGATGCGGGATGAGACACGAAAGATGTCAAGATGCAGGAATTCTCAGACTGTCTGAAGCCTAGCTCAGGACCAGGCCGTGCTTATATCCGCCTTTGTAATGATCAGACATAGAGCTCATCAACCAGTACGAAGGTGATGATGATTTCCCGAAAGTCCGAGGAGACTGATACGCGAAGTGAATTCGAAGGGGGTGAGAGCGGATGACCTACCGAGTTTTTTGCATTGTTTGCATAACCAGAATTGTGATATCGATGTATCGGCGACTTCACGAGTGAAGGGAACGGCTATGCTACGATCCGCCAGGGAGAAGCAAGCACAAGAAGTTTTACATTCACTGCATGGTGCGGTTGCCTTTCAGTGGCTAGTGTCTCCAGTCGTTTTGCGAAATCATTCAGACCTATTGCACCAGCATGGAATGCCGTCACCGGCAGCCTTTCTTTTTGGAGGAGCAGACTTTTGGCTGCCTTGAGGTGCATTAGGTTGCTTGCACTTGTCGTCACAAGCGACCAGATGATTGCATCAGAAGACACGATAAACATGGCCCATGGGGACGAGAGTGGATACTGCACAGAGTTGGATAATTTGGATCGTTTGTTAGGGTCGTAGCTGGTGATGAGCTGCTTGCAATTGCAAGGCATCCAAGCATAGGAAAAGTCCGCCATGGAGGTCATCAAACCTGAAGCACGAAGACTTTGGCCTTTTCCTACTAGTACAGATGTACAGGTGCCCAATCTGTACGATAAACTGGGATACATTGAGATCAGTTGCGCTACGAGTCGCTTTGCGACACCGTACAACTTCGTCGCCCCAGGACGCAATGCATGTCACTAGCAGCCATGGTATTTACCTGCCACATGCATATGGTTACCGAAAACGTAACGAGAGTTTTGATCGAGATAGGAAACCATCGTTTCCCTGCTAGCCCATATGATGAAGCAGTACGAAGTCCTATGCCAGGGATGAAAGTGTATGCTGTACAAAGTTGCCTCGTTCAGGATTATTGGTCCATCCGAGCTGCCTGTATGGCTCGGACATACAGATCACGGAGACTTTGTTCTTCTTTACATTTACAGACGATCATGTCAGAATCCGGCGTTGCCGTATGTCCGCCTCCGGTCTTCCCAGTCGACTTGGCGCCTCGCCAGTATATAGCGTGGATCTTCCACAGTCAATCCAACCTATCCATTACACCCTCCACCTCGTTCACCTCCTTTTCTGACAGATCAAGGTGAGAATTGCGAAGAACAAAGGGGACGTAATGGAGATCGATCGCCGGACGAGCTCCTTTGTGAATCTGAACGTGCACAACGTCTTCCTCGCACCAGCACGCAATGCCATACTCACCAGTCATAGGAACGGATAATCATACGAAAGCCGATATAATTCAAGCTCCATAATATACCTAGGTAGCAAGGACGGACTACTTGCAATCAAAAGCCACTAATATAATAACCAACCACAATCGACTCAAACTATCCATCCATCAACCGGCTGAGACTCGAACCATCTGGCTCCTTTCAACACCTCCAGCAGCGCACCGAGCATCAATTTGCTTTCTTGATTCGCCTCAGTCAGGCTCTCGATGCTACTCTCCACCTCCTCCATAGTTGCACTATGTGCATAGTGATTTCCGTCCTTGATTACATCATTGCTACCAGATATAAAGTAAAGAAGGTTGGAGACACTTACTCCTGTTGGGAGCTTCGACTCAACCAATCTGTAGTATTCTGGCGTTAAATGCCTTTGTAAGGCACAGCGGACGTTTGCATTGGACTTTTCACGGCTTTGAAGCTCCGAATATGAAACACCACAGGAAATCGTGCTGAAGTGCTCACGGCCTCTGCATCAACGAGATAGCGATTAACAATCGCATTGACTCGCCTCTCCAAGTGGTTGTTTTTGGAAACCAAATCCATCTGGACCTTCTCAACTTTGCGAGCAAATCTGCGGGCCTCCACCTTGATCGTGATGTTTTCATCATGTTTCGCCTTCAAAGACTCGGCCAGTTGCAGGTTCTGGTCCTCAGTTGCCTGGACTCTTGCCCTCAGTGCGACATTATCTGAATGAATCGACTCAAATGCTTCCCTCAAGCCATGGGTTTCTCCTCTCAGTGCGACGTTCTCTTCCCTCAACGTGTCGTTCTCGCCCTTCAACTGTTGACTCCTATTTTGCACTACACCATAAAGTCGAAGAAGTAGCCAACCAGGATCTCCTTCGTTTTGGCTCTGCAATTCGGGGTGATCGATAAGCTGGCGCATGAGACTATCCAAGAGAACATCTGCTTCAGAGTTCTCTTTAGCACAGGAAAGAGGAGGTGCAAGTGATGATAATGTAATCGAGGGCAATGGCGGCGTTCGCGTCAATGATAATGGCGGCAATGGAGGCAAGCTTGCAAGACAGGCCTTTTCGGGCTTGACTGCGCAATGATGGCAGGTAAACGAGGGAGAGCCACAGTTGTCTGTTGTCTAGGAAGTGGGACGTACTCGGGCTTCAAGCCTTTAAGGACAAGATGCCGGTCCTGGGGTGTGAAGCGAAGGAGGCGCTTCTGCTGCTCTGGAGTTGGTGGTGGCGGAGACGGGCTTGTGGGTGGGGTAGCTGGCGGCGAGTTCATACCTTGAACCATCCAGTTATTCTGAGCCTCGTTCGGGAAAGCGGGCCTTGAGCTAGCTGGAGGGAAAAAGGTATGATCGATGCTAACGCCAGTTGCGCAGCCGGATGGGTAGTAAACAGCCTGAGGAGAAGGCTCAAAGACGCTTCGGGCAGACTGGGGCTCGTAAGCATAGTTCGAAATGAAATTCATACTTATGAGGATATAGAGAATTCGAAAGTAAGTGATAAAAAGTAAAGACTTGGTTAATGCTTAAGCTCAGGCTGAAGGAAAGCGAAGTGTCGAAAGTGATATGTTATCTGTGAGATGGACAGCTACTTAGGGTGGGCGCATCCGGATACACAGAAGGTCATTCCGTACAAAGAACTTCTTATTTCTCATACTTCGACCCTGTGGCCGTGGAGATACCGTCGATTGAAGACACATATGCGCAATCGAGTTGTTCTTAAGACCGAGAACTTCCTATTATGGAGCCTTCATGCTTCAAGTTCCTAAGGCGGACCTCCTGAATTAACCGAATTCGTGTTCTCCATGGTAGCCTGAGAACAAATTTTGTTAATCGGGCCTGCTTGCAGGGATCTTCGGATATTGGGGTATTTAGTCCACCTAATCGCCATTAACATCAGAACCCGCCGACCTGCAATGGCAGTTGCTCCTCGAGTCAGGTGTTTAAGATTGGAAGTGGATATACTTGTATACGGCAATGCCGTCTTCTAAGCCTTCACGAAATCTCCTTGCATCCGGGCTTCTGGCTTGCCGAGGCGACAAGCGTCCATTTGGATATCGAACCTCCATAGATCAAGTAGCAAACCAACACAAGAAAGATCTCAAGCACCCAGATTTGGCGATACATTGCAACCAAAACAATGTCCAAACGTGACAGCAATAGTAGTAGATAGACACCCAACTTCGTCGGTTAACTTTAGCCAATATCCTACTTACACATGATCAACCTCACTCGTAGCCCTTCTACAGCGGATGAATGCACCGAATCGAACACCCAATGGGGCAAAGCCCTGCACCACGCCGACTCTACCTGCATGCGCAGGCTTTCAAACAAGCACAGGTTGAAGCAAGAGAAAAGTACGCCTTGAACAACGAAGGACAGCAATCAAAAGGCTAGGTACATGCCAGGACAACAATCCGCGGGGCCGCCAGCTGTACTTCCCCTCAGCTCTAGAAGAGAAAGAAACTGAGCTCAACGAAACAGAAAGGACTGGATGTGCAAGGATGAACGGTAGGTGCCAACACCAGAAGCAGAAACGGCAAAACAAAAACGGTGAGAGGCAAAGAATGCAAGTGAGATGGAGACGAGTTCCAAGAACTCTCCACCTTGTCTCAAGACGCAGATGTTGATGCATGAATTCATCTAGCCCACCGGCAACCTTCATTCAACGCGAAACTGCATTTGCATTGCAACCCTACCGGTTGTCAAACATCAAAGCGCATTCGTAATTCCATGACGGCATTCATGCCTGTGTCACGGAAGTGACTTGAGAGACTCAATGACCATCAGCATTACTTAGCAACTCACTAGTTGGCAACAGCACTCGCAGTTTAATAGCTCAACAGGGCACAATCTCCAGCTGGCCGGGCGTGACATGCATAATAGCAATAGGACCTCAGAAGTAGCCACGAGCTCGCTGCTGGCAACCTCTTGCCCGTCAATCTGGGCGTACATTCAGAGGGAGCTACCACTGCCGAACATGGGAGCTCTTGTTCCTCATTCAAGTTGGCAGTCGAGACAGATAGCGCGAGGCTGATTGGCAGCTCGAGCCCTTTTCCACATCCAGACGGGGGTTGTTCCTTCAGTATAACATGTACTTAATTGCAAGTAGTAGTGATAAGCTCATCGACGGCGCCAACATTTTAAACCTTTCAAGCCCATACGAGGAATTGATGGGCCGAACTCTCTGGTCGAGGAGAAATCATGCTCCTTTGCGTAGCAATATACCAGTTGGGGTAATGGAGACGGAGCATTCCTATTTCATCTTGACCTCCTTTTCCGTGAGATCAGATCAATATCGATCGAGATATCGCCAAAGAAGTGGCCACTGGCAATGAAGGGAGATGCATCTCCAAGATCATCAGACGAGGTGCGTTGCATAATGGTGCTAATGACATCGAATGAGTTCGTAAAGGCTAGTTAATGGTAGGGTTTCGTCGATCGAAGGTTCCTGATACACTGAGGCTTACCATATGCTGTAGCTGGCTAAGAGCTGAAACTCTCGTGGTTTGCTGTTACCTTTCTCACCCTGCGCTGCCTTACCCTTAACTAAGTACCTGCCGCTCACAATAGCCTTGGACTTGGAGATCGAAAGTTAAATTTTCCGAAAGCGGCGAGAATTCCAGTTTGCTCCTTCCATAATAGAATCCAGCCGGCCGTGAATGAGAAAGACCCTACAAAGTTTTCTCCCCATCACCAGAACATCATTTGCGACACCCCCTCCCTGAACCATTACGTCTTCCTTTCTTTTCCAATTCCTTCATCAAGTCATCATTACAACGTCGCTGTCTCGCTCGCACGATTTCTGACAACTTTCAACACCTCAACTGCTCTTCCTTACACGCCTTTTCACTCCCCAGCATCATCCTCGTTGAAGCCATTGCTCAACAAGTTCATCCCATTTGCCTTCAGATTTGAGTTCACGATTGTCGGTCTTTCACCAAATACCACCCAAACCGCTGCTCCTTGGTCCGCATCAACGCTCATCTTCCCCAGCACCAACGGCAAAACGACGCTTCAGTGAACTCTTTGCTCTTCGGATCTTTTCTATCTTGGACGACTGTTGCATTACCCATTCTGACCGGCTTGTACTGGATCGTACGCAAGACAAAGGTACATACTTACAGATTGGACCTTTTTTTCTTTGATCTTTCTGCTAACCCTCTCCCAGCAGCCAATTTGCAAGAGCATTCTCACCTGCTTGAAGCTGACACGTTCAAAATTCACTCCTGCATTTGAGATCAACAAACTTCCTTCACCACATCGACCAACGATTTAATTCTCAACTACCAATCAATATCCATACGTCACCACAGCTATGTCTTCACCCCAACCCGTGAGAAGGGAGAGTGCTGAGCCCGATGATCCTGTTGTTGGGTATGAAGTGAAGTTTCTTGAACCAGGAATGTTAATGGAGTTTGATGTTGATACGGACATGACCCCACGAATGGTGGTACATGAAGTGGAACGTCGTTTAAAGGCTACATATGTCATTGATTGGAATCTCCAATCAGGATGGAAGTTGCATTTGACACTCGCCCGCTCCTGTAAGTAAACAATGATTTACCAAGAGGAAACGTTCTAACGGCATGACTGCGTTTAGTCGGTTATCAACTCAATAATGATGATTTCATCGATCAGAAATTGAGCGCTATTCTCAACGCATTGCACAGAGTTCACAAACTCGAAACGATCCCAACAAAATACGACATGATCTTGTTTACATCACCGACAGCAGAGCCGATCGCAAGCTTTTTGGGCTGCTCTACAGTCGGAGTAAAGCCACCGCAATGTCAAGGACAGGACCAATCATCAAGACCGACCAAAGACACCTACAAGCTGTTCATACAATTTGTCGACAATAGTCTTGTTTTCCATATTCCAGACAGCCATGCGACGAAATTCACAGTCGAAAGGATCTTTGAGAACGATTCCGAGATTGTCTTAGGACCAGTTTTTGCTACTCTACTGGAAAAGCTCCAAGCTCTCCTAAACTTCGGGCACGAGGAGTTCAGCTGTGAGCTTGAGAGTTTGACTGATGCTTCCTTTTGGAAGGCTGTTGGAACTACAGAGGGTAGAGGTGCCGTAATGAAGTTTACTGTGCGGCCAGTTCAAGGGAAGGGTGGCTTTAAGTCGAGAAGCATTATGTCATGGAGAAAGAGAAGAGCAAGGATTGAGAACCAGAACATCAGTACAACTCCTCTGCCCCGTTTGATTCGCAGCAACTAACAGGGATATAGATGCCGGCCCAACCACTCCTGCTGTAATCAGCCCGTCGGATCCCGAACCAGTCGCAGAACCATTGGGCGTTACTAGAGACCATGAGGGTATTGAACTGGAAGGCGAGAGGTGGGAGTCTGGAAATTCGAAAATTCAGCACTACAGCGACAAGCCGCCCCAGTCTGCAAAGGCAACTGAGTTAAAAGGATTGGATAGTGAATGGGAAACAGTGGCGCCGAAACGCAGGAGGTCTCAACCAGTACGAGGAAGCAACGAATTCTACAAAATCGATAAAAAAGAAACACGCAAACCGATTCGGCGGCGATACAAGCTCCCATCAGTACTGGTGCCAGCATCAGAACAACATTCATCTTGGAATATAGCCGAGGTTTGTGCACAGGTGGAGACGGTGATGGGTGCACAATACGATCCAGATATGCCAGCAGTCTTACCTGACTGGTTTATAACCCATAAGGCTGAAGTTACCCGGATTCTCAAAAGCGAAGTCTCCAAATACATTTCAGCACATCAGGCTAGCAATGAACGACTCCGGGAGGAGAATCGTTTCTTGAGGGAAAGAGTGAGTGATTTGGAGCAACAGGTACTGTTTCCATTCGCACCACCATGAAGCTCTTGAGCCCTGCAAGCTACATCTACTAACAATCTGTAGGAACGGGAGAATTTGGACCCGATACGCAATCGGCATCTCCTGGATCGCGCAAAGGATACGGTTGCAAAGGAAAACAAGTTCTACGACTATAATGCAATGCTCAGTGATATCGGGGGGCCAGGAAGCGAAAAGTTACTATGTGAAGTGCTTAATAAGAAGCAGACTGGAAAGTTTGTTGCTGGTGTTGATGTTGAGGCCATTACTGGTATGACACCGGGAGAGTTTTATCAGTTTCTTTTTGTCGATACCCGTTTCATTATCGACGATGGGAATCGTGCTGCCCACGCCGCAACCGATGAAGAGCTTATGACATCCACCTGGTCGTTACCAATGGAGCATGAAGAGACAAGGGAAAAGATGTTAAAGGTCCAGCTTTTTGTATATTCCGCTCGACAAAACAAGATACAAATGACTCCGTTGGAAAGGCCGCCTCCAGCCGAAGAGAGTGAAGATGCCGAAGAGAATGCAAATCTCGGCGATGGAGAAGATGACATGGTCTCTGGTGATGGAGAAGCTATGCACTAGGATCGGACATGCTTTCTCTGTATCAGCATTTCAACGGTTTTTCGGCGGTTATTGAGCGTTTTATTTGTTTGGAGGATCATTTTCCTTTGCGGAGACTGAGGAGAGTTTACCAGAGATATGTCGATGTCGTCGATATCGCTACTCACTTATCGGCAAACGTTACTCAGGATTATGCTTCAGATGGATACAGGAACAAGGTTTGATCGACCGGATGGTACTCTATTATATGCTGAGGTGGTTTGCAAAGCAATTCTTGAGATTAAGCTATTCTTTTAGAGGCTCAACGTACGGTGGAATAAAGGTTTCGTTGTGCTCCACTATAGAACCAGTACTGCCAGTATTTCGGCCGGTCGACGCATTTTCTATGCAGTTACATTCAAAGATATAGATAGACCCTCTCAACGAAACGTACTACAAGTCAATGCTCCTCTAGAGCTCGTATGCAGAATGCAGAAGCGCATATCAGAGGATACACCGGTTGTCCTCCGGAGTTTAGCAGCGATATGCACCTTATAATTACACAATTCTAAACGCAGGTAGCACGATTTGACGAGACGCATGCTTGTA
Source organism: Ascobolus immersus RN42 (assembly GCA_003788565.2). Taxonomy (NCBI): domain Eukaryota; kingdom Fungi; phylum Ascomycota; class Pezizomycetes; order Pezizales; family Ascobolaceae; genus Ascobolus; species Ascobolus immersus. The sequence goes on along the minus strand of ML119710.1, from coordinate 61,968 downwards.
GATCATCCAGATTAGATAGAGCGTGGTCTCACGTGCTGGAAGCCTGGATCCATATTTCTTTTTTTCTGAAGCCACATATGCATTTCATCTCCTCTCGCTGAAACATCATCCAGTTCAACCATCGCCAGCCATAACTTTGTCACCAGGCCTAAAGCAACTCGCTGCATTCGTTACAAGCGACAACCACGGCCTTACAATCATCCACCTTCACAGAAAAAACTCGAAATGCCGAACTCATCCGACAATACCAATGCACCATTGTTGGAGAACAACGCACGCCTGCCAGTGAGGCATTCTGTCGGAGCGCAAGAGCGGTCCGGCGAATATTACTTTAACTTAAAGCTCGTGGTGAACCCCACCACCACTTTCCATGCTGCACTGACACTAAAAGCAGGCGTTTCGCGAAATGCTCAGGACGGCCCCTAGCCTCGAGGATGGATATTTTCGAGAGTTTGCAGATCACTTTGAAGCAAAGCGGAAGGAGTTTGACCAGTGGTGGGAATGTGAGAAGAATGGGATCTCAAGATCTCCAACACCAGCTGAAAACGACACCGTTGGATTGCAAAGCAGGAGAGTTCGGCTGCCAATGAGTCGCTCGATTGAGCTCAAGCGCAAGCATATGCAAGCTTTGAAGCAATCTGTGCTTTCTCGGCCCAAGAAGCGTCGTTTGTTTCGGTTGTGTAGATGGCGACCGTCAGGGCGGAAGGTCAATGGGTGGGTGACGGTTTGGAAGGGGCAACATCTCCAGTAGGGTTCCCTAGCATGGACAAACTGCGGTTGGAAGTAGTATCTTGATGGAGATGGTGTTGGCATTGGTCTGTAGAGTGGAATATTGGCAATGGTAAGAGACTTGTTTGCCCACTATGCTCTCTGTTTCTGATCCCGGTAGAAACCTGCTTGCAGCTGCTCACAAAGAATCTCTCAGAATATGGTGTAGCCGAATGTCCGCCTCCGGTCTTCTTCCACAGCAATAGAATTTATCCGTCACAGCCTCCACCTACACTTCTACAGAAGATAGCATGGTGATGAGACATATTCGAGGGAACTAAAGCCTGAAGCGAATACATAAAATATGGACGTATTTCCTTTCACGAATGCTAATGCGCCTACAGTTAAGTATCATAATTGCTTTATTGTCCCGTACCAATTATCTCTCTTCCCGTGCACGCTCATATCCACTCCCCATATTGCGTCAGATACTTACCTGTTAAGAAATTCCAAAGCAAGGGCAGTTCGGAACCTGCACTTTCTCTGGGCCAAGCATTCCATAATGATGGAGCACGGACGATCGATATTTTCGACATGTTTCCAACCATATGCATGTTTGTTGTTACCTGACTTATTGCGCTGGGATAAGTAATTTGTTGTATTGCAACGAAACAGATGTATCAAGCCGGTCGTCGAGAGCCCTTCTCTAGCGATGGACGTAATTAATCCTCGTTTGCCTTGTTTCCATATATCGCTCTTTGCTGGGGTTCCGAGTCTGAGCTGTCCATGGTCGTGCCTTGGTTTCTGGTGCATTTCGAGTAGCTAGTAGACAATCGGTTTCCTGTCTTCTTTTGGCGTTCCTAAAGATTGTATGCTGCTGTTGGCTGTGTTGGATATCGATCCGACAGCCTGTAGGCGTTCATGCCGTGCCTTGGGCCGAGTACCACCTTCCATGGTCGGGGGTTGACGCCACGGCGTCCCTGGAGGATATAAGGCCGTAGTTACCACCTTAGATAGGAATACAATCAACGTTCTACACTCGTATTCTTACAGGCTGCATTCTTCTTGTGTTCTCTGCGTGGGTGGTTTAAGCGAGGTTAGTACATGGCCGGCACCGGTCGGGAAAGATCAATCACTCCGTTATGATTTTCAAGTAGGTAAATGGTTTCTAAGAGGTCTATCGTCTTTTCAGTCTCCCGCTAGCATGTCGGAGCTGTGTCGTCTATCGATCTAATGTCAAAAGTAGCAACCAGTTGGCAATGGAACTGTCTATCCGCATTATTGCGAAATGCTTTTGAAACCATTTCGAAATCATTTCTGCCCATTTTGAGATTATCTCTTATCGCCACGTGTTTCGAAATCTGATATGATCTAATCTCGCAAGCGATCGTCTACTAGGATTGCGACTCTTGTCACTCAAAATGGTTGCTAACTGCTGTGGTTTCAACTCATAAGATTGGAACACCATTTGCAATGAAGCGTCAAACCAAAAGAGGAGATGCTATACGCCCGTTTATCAGGAGTCGAAAGTCATATCATCTCAAGACGTATAACGTAAATCCGCATGATCAACTGCGATTTTGACATTAACGTTAATGAGGTCAAATGATTCATTGTTACTCAAGGTGAAATCCTTCATCACGATCGCCAGTCATTGTGGAATGATCGAGTGCGGCTATGCCTTGTAGATAGCGAGAATCAAAACATTCGACCACTCGTCATAACACAGAAGCCCACATTGATTTAGTATCTCCACATGTAAAACGGTAACGAGTTTCAACCATAATCATCACATCCGGTTACATATCATTCCCGATATACAGAAGCTAAAGTAATTGCCAAATGGAACCCTGATGGCCCATCCATATCCCAATCCATTAGAAACTGAGAGAATACTCTACAGGGAAGAGGAAATGAAATACTCGTTTAGCCAGTAGAAGTTCGGGGCTTCAGCATCCTGTGCGAAATGGGGAGTCTTCCTCTTCGATATGGATGGCAGACCAACCTTCCGATTAATTAGCAAAAGTCGAACAAGGACATGGCTGATACTTACATAGTTGAACCACTCACTGGACTTGGTGTGTGTGGAGTTAGCAGCAGATTCAATCGATTCCAATCGGTACCGCATCAGTCCACCCATATCTGGATCAGGACGGTCTTTCACTAGCCATCTGACATAGAAAAACAGATGATCATAATCGCTGCCGAAGGGCTGATGCGTGCAGATGCCAATCACGACCGCATATCCGTCTGCCTTCTCGGGATCCTTCTCCTCTCGTATCGCAATCACCTACCCGAGTTAGTACTGGAGCAGCTCTTAATGAGTTATCATACCTGTCCCGGCTTGATCCTCAGCTTCGACTCTGTACCCTCGTCGTAGACATTGACCGATTGCCACCACTGTAGCTTTCCGACATCCCTGTGCAGATATTGTCAGTATCATCTCCCATACAACCGGTCAGAAGTTTACCTCTCGAATCCAGTAAGAGGAAAATGTGCATATGGATAGTCATACGAGGTATATGCACTCCATAACCCTTGAATCATTCGACTCCCAACAGGCTTGTTGAAGATTGTTGCATCCAGGTTGAGTTTCTTCCTTTCGTGCTTGCCTATCAGGCTTCCGAAACGATAATCAGGAAATCGTACAAGTTCCTTCATTCGAAGGACGCTCGAGGGACCTTCGTTGTTGATGGAGTAGGCGCCCTCGTCGCTATTCCTGGCTATGTGACCAAAGAAATAACCCGTTAGTAACAGTGGGATACACTTACGCATCCTCGCCAGTGACTTCTGCATGGGATGGTTAACTGCGCAAATTGACTTGTCGTTGACCTTTCGAATTGCGTTCATGACATTCCAGTATTTGCAGAAGGCCTGCAGTCGGTTAGTTCTCAGTATACTATCAGGGAGAATGTTACCAGATCCATTTCCACATAGTTCGTATGAGGAACGAGATTCTTGTAGAGCCCATGTACCCGCTCCTTTATTGGTGAATCAACGTTGGCGTTTGTTCCATACAATCTGGCGTTCTCGGCACTATGAACACCGGTGTGAAAGTTCGGAAGAGTCTCAAGGGTATCGAGTCGGACCTTCTTCGTCCGTGACCGATTGGCGACGGCTTGGCCTGGTGCCCGAGCAGCGAGCCTTTCACCTGCTGTCGGAAGTGTCTCCAAAGTCGTTGCTATATTAGCGAGTGCTGTTCGATACTCCAGAGTCCGCTCGTCGAGATCGTCGTAGGTGGGGATAGTGCTGATAGATAGCTTGCTTTCCGGGTCTCTGATCACCCTGGAGAAGACAGCACTGTTGGCCCTCGCAACAACCAGAAAGAATCCTATAGCCTAGACTTGATCAGCCACTTGATGTTGTAGAAGGGTAACTACCCACCTGTTGTTTTATCCAGTCTGTCGTCACCACCTCCCCTTCCCTTTCATTGTACAGCGCATGAACGTTGCGATTGAAAATCTTCAGGTTCGCGTTCATAGACTTGATTAGGAAGGGCATAACAGATATCAGGAGGGATACTTCCGACATCTTTAGACTTCGCATGTGGGCCGTTGGGTTGGGCACCCTAGATACACCAACAGGAAAATGTTGTGCTCTCAGGCATCTGGTAAACTCCTAGGTATGGCATTAGCAGTGCTTATACTGTAATGGGTGAACATATACCTTCTTTCCCACATTATCCGACAACATCCTGTCAATAAATATCCCAATAGCGTGCTCTCCAAGGCCTTTCGCCTCTGCATGTGAAGTATCGAGGGCTGTCTGTATGAAAGGGTTGAAAGCAGGGCCGAATGATTCCATTACAGCAGGTAGGCGATGTATGCTGTGAGGCATTAGCAGTTTCTCTTGGGCCTTCTTGGTCTTCAAGTCAAACGCCTGTCTTCGTATCCTGCTGCAAATGTGGCGTTGACGGAGCAATTTGAGCTTGGTAGATTTCTGCAGGGTAGCATTAGCAACTATGCAGTCCAGATGGTCTGATGGTACCTTGTTGTGAAAACATGGAAGGCCAAACTGTTCTCGCTTGAGTCCACAAAAGCGACAAGGAGCTACACATCCAACACTCTTGATCCCCGCTATCCCGTTCGACTCTGCCATATCCGCAAGCATAGATAACACCTTGACATGCACAGTAACCTCACCGAGACCTTCGTGTGCTGTCGTACATGGAAACCCTCGGGCAGCCTTTCGGAGGCTGGTGACGATTGGTTCGGCCGCAGTTTCGAAAGATCCGCCGTTGGGCACGAAGCCGAGAAGAGAGTGGTTGCGAGGCTGATCTCTCCCGGCCTGGTTCAGGTTGTTGAGTCCGGAATACATACCTCCGGAGCTGCGATGGGTCGTCCGGAACGTTCCGAACTTGTCTGTGTAGAAGTCGATAACAACACCGATGTGCTTCTTTCCGTTTTCGCTATCCTCTTGAAGCTTCGCCATCGACACCTCACCTTTCCTGATCTCATCTTCCGCTAGCAGGTACCGTAGATGCCGTGTATGTACCAATTCGTGGACGATTATCTTTTCGGATTCCAAACCTCTAGGCTTCAGTGGAGCGCGTCGCTCTGGTGCCTGTGATCGAGCGCGAGTTGTGATGGTGGGTGGAGTTGGTTGGTGTGTTGTTTTCGGTGCCCCAAAAAGGTCGATAAGTTTTTTCTTCTTGGGTGTCGAACCTTTCTCTAGGGGGAGAAAATGGCTGACATAATAATTTGCCGACGTCTTGGCGGACTCGGCGGGTGCTTCTGGGTCTACATCATGGTGGTTTCTATCCACGAAGACCTTGGTTGGTTTGAGGTCTTTGACTATACGGAGGGGCAAGACAAAATCGTACAATACAAGGTAACCGGTAATGGGCTCTGTGCTGGTAGACGTCCCATAAACCGAAACTTGCTCGTCAAATGTTATTTTCGGGAGTGTCAGAGCCTCGGTTTCGAAGTTGATCGAGAAGGTGTCCAGATCTGCACGCCGAATGACAATAATGTTGACTGAAATCCAAACATCATATTCCTCTGCTTCCGTAGTTTCATCGTGTTGCTTGTCCTTCGCCCTCAATCGCTCGAAAACTCCGGTGATTCGTAGTGGGATGTTTCCCTTCTTTGAGGTGAACAGCAAGTGCGCCCCAGGGTATACATGCGAAAGGTACACCTTGAAATTGTCGATCAGCGTATATAAGGGATACCTACTGATGGCTGCCAGCACGCTCTCTCTCCATAACCAGCCCTGGAAAATTTCTCGAACGCAGTCACTCCAACGGGCCAGCCCAAAGTGGCAGAAACTGTATATTTGGGGATTCTCTAGCCAATTCTTGACAACATCTTTCGGATCAAAGTAGTAACAAGTAGCAGTCGATTTGGTTTTGGAGTCCCCGTCTAACTTCTCAACCGGGACGATGTGTGCGTGTATGGTATCGAGAGGTAACTTTCTCCGCAACTTCTTGATTGTCTTCAGGGAATAGGGAACCTCGTCGATGTTGAAACCAGGGTCGTGCACCATGCGAGCGAAGCCGGCAAACGCAGCGACGGATATGTGGTTGCTCTCTGCCCATATCTGCAGTAAAGATTCTGTGTATGTGATTTCACCGAACTTTGAGGGGGGGACAGCTTCTTCCGCGATTATTCTGATTGTATCGTCGTATTCCTCCCACTCGTCTTCAGTATTGTATATGTCGGGATCCTCATTGTCGGATAGTACCACAGACATTCGATCTTCTTGGGCATGTTCGTCGTCTTGTGACTCCTCCTCGTCCGTTAATTCTTGCCGGTCCGGTACGCCTTGTGGTCGCTCTCTGGCGATTGCCTCCTCATCCGATGTGTCGAGCAATTCTTCTATCCGTACTCTCGCCCAGTCATCACCAGATGATTCTTCTTCGCTTTCTGATCTAGGCTCCTCTAGCACAGCGGGAGTTTGGCCGATTCCTACATTCTGACTTCGGGATGTCTGAAGTGGTGGTTGTCCCAGCGCTGTGCTCACGGACCTTGCTTGGAGGCCAGATGCTGGGTTTGAGGTGACCGCAGTAGGCTGATTCACTGAAGCTGTCGGCGCCGGAGCCGCTCTCTTGGGGAGGTGTTGTCTGTTTGCTGTGGGAGAAGGAGGAACTGGTCGCTTCAAGGTGCTGTTTGGCTTGCCGACCCGCGCTGGCCTCTCATCCTCTTCAGAGTCTGTGTCTACCGGTCTGCGAGTTGTCGCTTTAGATTGGGCCGGGGCTCTCTGACGAGGTTGGTCGAGTTTCGAGTGTCGACCAGGTCGCCTCTCTCGCCGTCGCTGCTCTTTCGAAGACATGTCGTAGTTGATTATTTTTGATGGTCAGGCGGGTTGCTGAGAGAAGAGAATTGAGTAGCAGTAGGTGGGTGCTTTGGAAGCTAGAAGAAGTGCCGTGCCGGTGGAATTCAAAGGAACAGGGTCGAAATTCTCAACCCACTGGCAATGGCAATGGCAATCATCAGAAGCTGAATCTCTTCTCAACAAAAACAACACTTGCCAACGCGACAACTGAAAGCTCGACATCATGCCGAAGGACACGACTGGGAAAAAAGAGCGCGGTGCGGACCGCTACGTGCAATACAGTGTCAGCATGCGAGGGCAGCAGAGAATGAGGGTCGATCTCCCAGATCCCACTCGCCTTACAATTACTCCACCTCAACATACAGACACAATTACCATCCAAACAGAGGGAAAGTCTAGTGTGTTTGTCAGTACTACTTCAAAGATACAAAAAGGTGGCATTCGCTGATAATATGCGGCAGATTGATGCGTCTGATCCATCACTCATCAAGGTTGGACTCAGTCCCTTCACCGCCACAAGCAACCCTTTAAGATCCGCCATCACCACCACCATCGGTCCGACGGATAGCATCGCGACTGCTGCAACTACGGCCGACACTACTGGAAGCAAGCGGAACAAGCCTGAGAAGGCGGTTAACTTGAAGCCAGACCAGCTCCCAGATGATTTCGTCACCTTGAGAAATGTAAGGGTATCCTCCGCCGTCACGTCTGACCCTTTCGCACGCGATGAGATTGGTGATCTGGAAACAGATGGATTGTGTCGGATCGTTTGTAAGTCTTCTCGAATATGTCGTCTGTTCCATACCGAAGGCTGACGCTTCTGCAGATATCGGTGCCCCAGACTCGTTCGAAGGTGGCCATAAAAGACCGGTTGAAGGTGACGTATACGACTTGGTAAAGAGGCAGTCGGATGCTGGTAATTGGGGTGTAATGTTGAGACATTCCGATAATGGCAAGAGAGGAGGTTGGCTCAGAGAGGGGGAAAACAAGGAATTTGTGCTTCAAAAGCTCAGCGAAGGACATGTCCTCCAGGGAAAGGTTACTTGTGTTGGCGAGAAATGGGGTCCGTGGGCAGGCGGAATTAATAATTGGGGAAGGATTTTCTGGTATTTTGTCTGTAATAGAGGTAGTGAGAGTGAGGAGACGTCGTGCTTTTGCAGGAAGTCGGTCGATGAACCAGAGGAGCAGGGAGAGTCGGGAGATGAGACAGAGTAGAAGAGAGGAACAACGGGCCCTAAATAACAAACGCATACAACGCTACGCTTAATACCTGGATCTAAAACTGATAAAAAGCAATGCAACCATAATGAACACCCAATAACGCCTCCATAAACAATACCCGCCTGGATAACAATGCAACGATAGTAGAAAAAGAAAAAAGAATGCTAGTATGAGAACCAAACGAGAAGCACGAACGGGATCTGACGCCACACAGTTAGAGAGGAACGGTAAACGAAGCAAGGGGATAACCAACATCTTTCGAGCCATTACTTCTGGCGGTAGTAACCCGGGCCATCTTTCCTACCAGCACGGCGCTGGTTCTTCTCTCTGGTGCCAACATCCCTATTGCCCCTGCCCTTGGGACTTGGGTAACTCGAACCAGCAGAGGAAGCATTCGACAGAAGACTGCTATCTCCAACATCCTCCTCCTCGGCGTCAGATGGATCTTGATCAACAACGATGCGTAACGGCGGGCCGGTCTCTATTTCAGAGGATGCAGTGCGTCTTGGATCATTTGATCTTTGAAGATCATGTCTTCGGGCTTTGAAGTCGGCGACAAAAGTAGCGCAGGAAACGGACACCGTCTTGGCCATGAAACTTTCGGGGAGTGCCGGGATAACATTGCCTTCATAGTCTTTGACAATTCTGGGGTTTTCCGAAGGCTTGGTGTAGAAGAAAGGCCAGACAGGAAACTCGATGCTGCCTTCCAAAACCTTCCCGTTCTCGTCGACAATCTGCTTGTCTATGACAGTCTTGCCGTGGAGGAAGCCGTCTGCATCCTTAACCTTTTCCATGACAACGAGTCTGACTGGAGAAATTTTGGTAGTGTTGAGCTCGCCAGCCTCCTGATAAACATCGGGGGTGTAGTAACCAATGGCCCAGCAAATGCGACCTCTGCCGCCTTGGATCCAGTCTTCGAGCTTTCTGATCATGTCCTCGTATGTCTGGGCCACGGCGACCTCCAAAATAACAGATGGATAGATGTAGCCATAAAGAAGCCGGGTGAACAGGGTGAACCATTGGTTGTCGGGTTGCAGAAATCTCTCGATGAACTTCAGCTCATCACGTTCTCCACTACATTCCAAGTCTTTCACACCATTAGAGTACATCCGAAGAGGTGGAATGGCAAACCTACACCGCCTTACACTCATTACGTCGCTTTGGTGGGCGGGCTTAAGCCTGTACCACTGCCTGTACATCGCTGGCATCAAGTCGTTGATGAGCTCGATAAAATGGTTGAGGTTCTCAATGCGAGTCTCGTGCCAAATGGAAGGCATTGGGATGCGAAGTTGGCGACCAGAGAGGCTGTAGTCCCACTTGAATTGTCTTGTTCGTGTACTGCGCACAATTCGCTCGAACTCCTTATATTCAGGAAAGGAAAGATTGAAGGTGTAGCAACCGTTCTCGGCTTGTTTCTGAGGTTTCTCTCCTGCGCATATGCTGAAGGCGGTGATAAGGGCAGAGCTTGTCTCTGTGGAGCTTCCGAGAGTTCGAGATAGCACGGTGGATCGAAGGTCGCGATGTTTGGGGGGGGCCTGTTGCTTCCGAATTCGTGTTTGTGTGGGTGGAGCCATCAGCGCCCGAGGGTCGCTATTCGTTTCCTTCTGTCGCTGGAAGCCAACAATGTTAGACATGATTGTACAGTTCGTGAGCGGTGGAGAATGTGAAGTGGTCAGTAATTGGGAGGTGCGGTACGAACAAACAATCGATTTGAGTGTCGGGCTGTAAAGTGGGGTGTGACGTCGGAGTGGGTGATGCAGCGAGAAGGAAGCAACAAGAAAAATCTGACACATTAGCCCGTCATTAAGCGCTAGCCTAACCAGGCATGGTTGTGGCCAAGCAGTGAGAGGATGGGAGGCCGAATGCCAAAAGGAAATGCTGCTACGGACGTGAATACATCTTCATTGTCATCTGATGGTACAGAACCGATCATTCAGAGCGATAAATAAGTACAGAAATACTATAGGAATTCTAAACTGTGAAAATCAAAGGTGATATCAGTCATCGGAAAGATGCTGGAATGATACAAGGCCCTCCCACGTTCGACGCCCGTTGACCTTCCTCCCTGTCAAATGAACCTCCAATATAGTACCGATAAATGTTTCCTCCTCTACCGATCCTTCAAGAATTCCTGCCTCAACCTTTCTCACCCATCCCAAAATGGCTGCCGGCTCATGCTCGAGCGACTCGAGCGCAACGCTAGACTCATATGGGCGAGTTGGGTTTCTCAACACCGTTGACGGCACGTGGTGGATAAACTTCACCCGAATCCCTGCGCTTGGGATCGCACCAGGGAAGGCAAGGTCCTCAATGAACGAATATGAAACAATTCCAGTTGTATGGCCACTCGTCCCAATAGAGGCAGAGTTTGGGTACTTCTGTATGCGATAGTTGTACGTGGCTCGATGGAATCCACCAGTAAAGTTTCCAGGAATTCGGACTTGTCGAGGTGACAGAGGCTGCAGCATCGTACGCCAACGTGCTCGGTCGGCGGCGGTGATTGACTTTAGGTATGGAGTGAGGTCAGGTGCGTCTTCATTGGTGTCGTTGTAGGTGTGGTTTCGAGGGTTGGTCGTATCTACCCTGGCACCGAAGATCCGGAATCCTTTCATTTCACCGTGTAGGATTGTTCCCTCCAGTCTCGTCCATGAGCATCTAGCCCAAAATACCTTATCTCTCACGATAACGAGTTCCTCGACTTTTCGGTAGGCTCCACGATCTCCGGCTGTCGTCTGATGTATGAAGTTGAGCTTCTCGATGATAAAAAGGTGTGTGAGGGGGCGGTAGGCCATCTCGGAGGTCTCCTGGTCGTCGCTTGCTTGCCTTTGCAGTCTCCCGATTTGGTATATTCCAGTGGAATGGAGGGTTGGTCGATATGGGCCAAGTGCAGCATATTTGGCGCTAATTGTGTCGATTTGGACTCTGAGCGTCCACGTCCCATTTGCTACTTCACCTTCTGGCAAATTAAAGAGACACACGGCCGTTCCACTGTCATCATCATCATCCATCTAAACATGCCGGGGTTAGTTCGTGTTTCATGGTGCAGAAAAGGGTAAGGCGTTGCCGGCAAAACTGGGCTGACGGGAGGTGCGCGAGGCAAGGGCTGGATTCTCTCACCTTATGTATTCTTCTGGTCGCTCTCTTTCCAATTCCTGCTTTCGCTCGTCTGCTCTGGTTGATGCTTGATGGAGGTCTATGTTGATGGGGCTGAAGACTTTGTGGGGGAGGTGAGGAAAGATGGAGGGAGAGTGGAGAAAAAAAAGTCGAGACTGAGAATTCCAGGTTGCCCCAACAAACTCCATCAACGACTCTGATGAACTACTCCGCTCCCTCTCACTCTCGTTCTCAACTCTGCCAACACTCTCACCACCAGCCAGCAGGAATCACGATCGCTGTCTGTTGGGCGCCCTGATGAGAGAGCAATATTACCTGTCGCATACACTCGGATGCAATACCACGAATACGTCCCTTGCAGTGGCTTTCGGCATTTTGACTTCCTCTCGGTCGCAAACGCATGAACTGCCAATGGCAGCGATACACATAAGAAGCCCCCTATCTCCACATCAGTTGGCAATATCACCACGGCTCTCATTCGACTTCTTCCCTCATCCTCATTCTCGTTCTCGAAATGCCGCCACCCAACAATTACCGTCCCAGGGCGATGAACCGCAGGGCCAAAACTGTCAATGTCGGTATCGCTTCATCGCGGAAGTTGAGACATAACAAGTAAGTTCCAACGCCCTTGCCAACTCACGCTCTATCCCATGCTTCTCTTGTCAAATACTAATTACCTCTGATACTAGTACACGACTCCTCTCGTTGCTTGCCAGTCGTCGATTCGGCCACAACCGCAAACGAAACGCCTTCGGACGCCTCCTTGACTTCGAGCTTGGGAACACCCTTCCTGTGGAATGTGAAGACGGCTTCGTTCCTCCAACCACCGTCGCTGAAGTATTAGCTTGCTCGGATGCCGACCTTGGTCGCCTCATGCGTATGATTCACTGCCTCAGCCATGATCCCGTCACCGGTGAGCCTTTTTCCCGCCACTTCATGATCGGGGTCATTCTGGTCGCTGGTGGTGCCGATCCAACGGAGGACGTCTTCGCAAATCTACCATATCCGGACCCACCTGCCAACATCCCTGCTGTTACTCCGGCACGAGCTCAAGCTGGACTGTTCCCTTGAGTATCCTGGGACATGCGAACCTAGCATCTCGATAACCCGAAATGCTTTCGAGAGGTGGGGTGCGAGCTTGTTGTCGGTCCCAGCGGGTGGTGGATAGTCTTTGCCGGGTGGGTGTTGGGTTGAGTATTAAAGTTACATTTGGTATTTCATTTTCATTAGGTCTCGAACTGTTCTTTCTTTGGTTTCACGATAGACGAAAAGTATATTGGTTTTGGCACAGGTTCCCTTTTCATACTATCATCACTGCCTTGTCGTTTTTTTCTCATACTTTGTTGCACGTAGTTCGAATATAGATTATTGCTTTTGAAGTTGCCTGTGTCTCTGGACATTTCTCTTCTCCTTTCCATGAATTCGCCACACAAACCCATTTATTGACCGTGTCACTAGACTATTGTATTAACCCCTGATACTATCTATTACCTTTTACCCCTTCTATTAGTTCCATGTATTAACTCCCATATCTATACCTAATCCATCGACCGACCAGCTCCAAAAAAAAAACATTAAAGAAGTAACAACCCCGCATCTCACCGGCCTTAACTCCCGCTAATTCTACTCAAAGAGACCGCTCTCATTCTTATCCATACACACCGATGACTCCACTCGCCGACCCTTTCACCTTCGTTCCAACATTAAACAGAATCCACATCACCACTCATCCCTCCTCGTCCTCATTATCGGTGCCTTCATCATCCGAAAACTTATCTTCATTTTCTGCCACCAATGTCCCTCGGCCAATTCCACCCACCGACAATCCAGAATCCCTGTCTGGCATCTTGAATAGTCGTCCGACGAGCCGCTTGGTGGGGGTCATCGTTTTTCTGCAGAATTCCAGGTCGATAGAGGAGAGATAGTCGAGGATGTAACCTGGGCGGCGGCCCTTCTTCGTCTTCACGATTCTGCACTCTGCGTCGAACATTGTCGAGGCAAGACAGGATTGTAGTCTGACAAGTTGGAATGCCCTCTTTCTGAAAAGGTCTCCTTGTCTTGTGAGGGTCTTGTTACCCTGAGCATCTTCGGACTTGACCAGCACCGAGAGATCTATGCCGTCCATGCAAGAATCAAAAACCAGCACAGCATTCTCGAAAGACTTGAGGCGTTCAGGGAACAGTGCGGAGACTGGGAGACGAGGGTGCTCGACGCCATCTTTGACATAGTAGGCGGGCTTGTTTGCCCAATTGCTTCGGAACTCTGCTTTCCCTGCATCTGTCTCCCAGAAGAGTAATGCGGATTTGAAAGCCGCCTCTTGGCACTTGAAGAGGTTTGTGGAGTGATTGGCGAGGGTCACATCCAGCACTCGTTCCCACTCCGGATGCTGCGAGTCAATGCCCAACGCGTCCTTTACGACGCATTCCGCCATGGCGGTGTTGTTCCAGTCGAAGGCAAAGACTGTCCTGTTCTTGACCATTGAGATGAGATAATCGTCGTCTCGTCTGTTGAAAGCTAACCCGATTTCTCTGATTTCGATCTTGGGTTCGAGGGCGGCAACTTTCGCCTGATACGCATCTTCTCTTGCCTGAACCTCTGCTTGATACTCTGCTCTTTTGTTTGCTTTCTCTTGAAGGGTAGATGCGTCATCTGTCTCAAGGTCTTCTGGTGGTTCCTCAAGTGGTGACTCCTCGTCTCTCGGTGGTGGTGTAGGCTCAACTTCGTATTTGGCCTTTTCATATGATAGACCGATAACTGGGACAAGTGGGTTTTGGTTCCTCTGATGCAGCTTCATCATGTCGCGGGATCTCAGAGGCTGGTACTTCCAGTCGATAGTTCTTGCTCCACAGAAGACTGGGTCGAACTTGTCATAGCTGGAGATGACAAAGAGATCCTTGTGCCCTTCCTCGCCACTGTCATGTCTTATTGGACGCGTGTACCTAACCTTCTTCCTTCTTGGTCCAGGCATTGTGGTGATCTTTTTGGCGGCTGGCGAGTTGTTGTCTGGAGGGTGAGGGTGGGTTGCTGAGTTTGTTGTGCTTGCTGCCGTACAGAGGGCTGGCAGGTGGTGGCGTGGGAAGAGTGGTGATGATGGATGGTCCAGAGGGAGAGGGGGTAAGGGTGGTGTTGGGCGTGGTGGGATGGGGACCGGACTCGAGACTTGCAGGATGGTCGGAAGGATTCACAGAGGTGGGAAAAACAAATTCTCAGTGAAAAAAAAATTTGCTTTTGCCAACCCAAACCGGAGATTATGAGCAAGGAGATGTCTCCGTCGTGGGATCCTTCCTGATTCTTGTTGTTGCTGGCGAAAGAGGAAAGAAATCGTCGCTTCGTCGTCTTGCATGGTCTCAACCTCAGCAGCAACCACCTCAACATGTTTGTGAAAGAACGGCGAAATGCCAGATGCTGTGCTTTTGATCGATACACCGTACCTATCCAGTCTCTCGTAGTACCCTGATCATGTTTGCGGGATTGTCTTGCGGTTGTGGAAGCGATAAGTATTGCCCCTCTCCACAACGTAGAATGGAGCACGCTGCTCGTATGTGGATTCTGACCTCCTTTTTCAACCATGTGTATTGAATGAATTACTCCGAGCCGAACCCGAAATGGGAAAATTCTTCCGACATCTTGTGTCGAGTCTGCTACCACAGTGTTGACAGCAGCTCACAATGGCTCGAAACCGCCTTGATTACTTTTAGATTCACGTCGAAGTGAGGGAGAGTTCTACATTTCGAAAACATTCGGCAAGCCAATCAAATCAAGTCACGTTACAATTGCGTTTCTGGTGGTACAAGATGGAGAGATGCGATAACGATAGCAGAAATGATGTCGAAATGATCTGGAAACGGCGAAGCATTTCCGGTAATTCTATATTTTGAGCTCACTTTCAGCGATGACAATTTCACTTCTCATGATATCGAGCTCCATTCGGCTTTTGAAATATAGCTGTATTTCGAATTACCAAAAGCTCAACCACTCCGACATGAAAGACAGATAGGCTTGTTACAATTCTTTGAATCGGGAGCATGTCCTTTTCGGCTCGGGCTCACTTCGACATCCACTGAAACTAGCCCGTCATGGCTTCGACATGATCTCGGAAGCGACTCGCGTTCATTTTTATGTTTCGCAATGGGCTTCAATCATTGAGAAAGTTCTGATGATGTTATGTAGCTACTTTCTATTCCTCCTTAAGTGACGATTTGATCTATCGTGACCATTCCTTTGCGGTTGGATGTGAGCACTTGCGTATTCCGATATGCTTTAAGCTCTTATTTATGAAAACGGAAGGGGCACATCCTTTGTCGATGTGATTGCTCTGACACGACCGGTGCCGGCCATGTAGGGACATGTGCTAGCCTCGTTCCCAGTCAAAAGCGCAAAGCGTGTTCCGAAACCTCCGGTTTTCAACCCGCATCCGGCGGGCACGTTTTTCCGCTTTGGTATGAGGCTAGACATGTGCAGTGCGGGGTGCATACAAGAAGCGAAACAACACTTTGGCCTTCACCAGAATCCCGCTTAACCGCCACATCGTCCGCCCCGTCAGAACGCAAGGTGCCAACGAAGACGATGTTTACAAATTTCTTCAACTCTGCTCTGGCAATTCCATATTGTTTCCTTTTGAACATCGAGCACACATTTACATCACCACCGAAACCTACACCAACTTCCTCCGACCCATCGCCTCTACACGCCTACTTCCATCATCAACGTCAACACACTTTCTTACCACCCTCATCCGCAAAACATCCCCAGCCACCTACTGCTGCACTGTCAGGGAGCCGACATGAGGATTGTACGCACGGACTACAAGTATGAGGAGAAGGGCTTATCTGTTGAGTTGGAGCTGAGGAAGACTACGACTTTCCGTCAGGTGCTGTCAGAGTTTTGTGACCAATTTCGTTCCAAGTATCGTGTATCTTCGAGCGATTGCTTCAGTGTGGAAGGGCTGAGAATGGAGGATATTAGTGATGGTTTGTTTCAATCGAATTCCCTTGCAGAGCAATACTAACGATATACTACAGGCGGCTGCGATGAAATTGGTGACATCAACGTTACCTTGGAGGAGTATTTTGGAGTAACAAGCGGCTGTTTTGAACTGGAGATCAAGCCGAATGGAATTGGTCCTCTCTTGAATGGGATTCTCGGCCACACGACTTCGACACCTGAGCCGTCAGAGCAGCCTTATCAATCCACAGACGCAATGGCAACTTTTGTTCTGCTGGTTAACTACACGGACGTGTCTCTTTATGGAAAGTTTGGTCTTTCTGCTGATGAGTATGTGGAAATCGGCGAGGAGGACGAGGAATTGATGCTATCTCTTTTCATTCAAGAAGTTGATAGGTTTAAGGACATGTTGTGTTCAGCTGATGGCTTTGTGTCGCCAGTAGCCCTGCCTCTCGAGCTGGGAAACCTTCAGGTTCTATCATGCACGTTTGTGGAACTGTACTCCGGATGTGGATCGATCCTGTTCTTCGTTGCGCCAGAAGACTCCCACTCGCCTTTACTAGATTGGAGAAACCACCTGATTGATGCACACGCTGTTCATGGTCCAGAGAAGGATGCAGACCCATCCAAGAGCGTCACAAAGAACGAACCCGAAATCGATTGCTCTACTGATTTCATTAAGCATTCCGACATATCCACAGGATTGAGAGCCTCTGGCGAGACAAGCTTCGATACTTCAACCGCAGCTGATGCTATTTCTACAGTAGATGCTTTGACAACGGCAACGAGTAGTTCCACCGAGGAAACAAAGGAGCTGGAGCCGAAGGGCAAGGAAAAGATGGACAAAGAGCTGGAAGAGACCAAACATACAATCGAATCTGGACATGATCTCGGTGTTGAGAGTAAGGAAGGTGAACGGCCAGGGACCGTCATTGGTGCCAGCTTGCGGAGTGATACTACTTCCGGGCCTGAAGGAGTGAGGTTTGCCGGCAGTTCTAGTGGAATTGGTATGCATTCTGCTGCATCAAGGTCAATGGGATCCATTCTAGAACTACGCCTTGGGGCATTCAAAGAGAAGGAATCAATACCGCTACTCGAACGACAGACCACCAATCCACCTTATCCCGAACGGTCTGAGGATCTGATGATTCAGAAGTCCTTCCCAGGCGTGGAGCCCATCGACCAGTTCATTGCACGCTGTCTTCCGAATAGTGATGCCTACTCCATCGATAGAGAGTGGGTGAAGACATTCAAAGAGGAAATGGAAAAGAGGGAGAGATGGTTGCTTAACGAAATGGTCAAAGTGCAAAACAAGCAAGTGGAGAAGCGAAAGGAGGATCAAATGCTATAGAAAAGTGCTTTTGACTCGCTTTCCTCTACCAATAATGCTGTAAGTAACTCTGACGCTTCTCCTGGAATCGGACAAGAATCATTTATTGACTGTTCATCTAGCTCATTGTCAACAAGCAACGCCTTTCCGCACGCCGCCTGATCGAGCTCGCTTCTATGCACCTTCGACATCACCTTAATATTTCTCAGAATCTTTCAAACCGCAGGCTTATCTTGGAAAAGGCGCTAAGTGCCGTAGACGACTATAAAAAGGAGCCTATTATCAAGTCGTTAACAGCCGAGTCAGAAGGTAGTATTATCGAATTGCACCGCACGTCAGCAGAGGATTTCGTCAAGTTTATGTTCGACAAGGATAATCGAGCGATTTTGGACGGAAACACTGTCGCACACTTTGCCTTGAAAGAGGACTGTTGGGACACAATCAATTCGTTCGTCGACATTGATGTCAAGGCACAATTGGAATCGGTCTTCGCCTTTTTGAGTCAAGAGATGGTCCAAGGGTTTACTGATGTTCCCAAAGAATAGATCAGATAGTGTTTTAGACCTGCTTGAGATGAGTTCAATGGAGCTCAGTGATCATTGCGTTATGGGGTTGCATAAGTATGGTTAGGAATTAGGCAATTTGCAGGTTTAGGTTACATTTTCGGTTTCGAGATGTTGCTGGGTATTTACAGGTATAGAATGGGGTCTTCCTGGGCGGGGTGGGATTTTGGTGCCATTATTTCTTCTGATACGGTATTGGATATAAGATGTTATGGCAGCGATAGAACTAGAGGGCAATAATGGGGTTCAGGGGATGAAGCATGTTGAGGCTGAGTTGGGTGGTTATTGCGTATGTGTTCTTAGGCTTCTAATGGACTTGTGGTGGTTTGGTGGTGAGACCGCAGTGCTGTGCCTGTTTATCGAGAAGTGTTTGCGCCAATCGATATTCCTGCTGTATGGACATACAGTACAGTGTGCTTGAATCATTTGTGAAGCTGTGGACTTGGTGCTGTGAGCTTCAGCTTGTAGCATCGTTCTGGTGGACCATGGCCTCGCTTTTACCTTCTGGCCAGATCGCTAACAAGGCATATGTCATGAGCAAGGTGTGCGTTGCTGCTAATCTGTTGTTTTACATGCCGCATAACTCATTGCCAAACGATCCTCGGTCATGGTGGAAGCGATATTTTGGTTTCAGCTACGGCTCCTGAGACTCTCACCAAAACTCCGGCGCACAAATGCACAATCAAGGTAATGACGGAATCAAATTCGGACGACTCACGGCATGGGAACCGAACGGTAACAAAGCAAGCAAGCCTTGCTCTTTGGGATATAAGCGTGCCATAAGCTCACGGAATCCATGCCAGCATTGAAAAGGAATGTCCTAGGCCGCGTTTACGTTATCCCACATGTTCATTACCTGCGGTACTTCGCTCCCGGCTGACAACAGCCTTGTCCAGAAAAGCAGCGAGATCGCGAGAAAGAAGTACATGCTGCATGCATTGCATTTCGATGCGACATCGTTTGGCTTTGAAGTATCATTTGCATAAAAGCACTGCAACGATGTACCTATGTAAAGTACCTGTGCTTAAGCCTGTTCTTCTGGATGATTTTGATTCCGAAGTGTCTTTCACAAACTGATTCATACTGTACTGATTTTCATTTACCCACCATACAAGCAACTAGGATCTATACGTAGAAGCCCAATTGACACGCAGGAAGAGTGATGGCCTTGAATCTTGAAGCCACTCCAGTGATTTACGTCGGAACTCCTAAAGCTTTGTTCATGCTGGTTCGAGCTGGCTGGCTGGCGAAACCTAGAAGCAATTCAGGAAGTTGAGCCAGGTTTGGCG
The DNA here is from genome assembly GCA_003788565.2 of Ascobolus immersus RN42. Taxonomy (NCBI): domain Eukaryota; kingdom Fungi; phylum Ascomycota; class Pezizomycetes; order Pezizales; family Ascobolaceae; genus Ascobolus; species Ascobolus immersus. The sequence continues at coordinate 42,526 of ML119710.1, read as the reverse complement.
GGTTCGTCATAAACCTCCGAGAGCTTCTTGCAGTGTATGGCGGCTACAATCCTCGAGCTTTGGTGAAAGGATGACAACGAAATCGAAGGAGAAGAGCTGCTCGGTGGCTCCTATTTCGTCGTCATTTGTGGCTGATCTGGTGGCCGATTCGGCGGCGAGAATCGAAGGAGAAAAGCTGCTCCCGAGCCTCCTGCTTCGAGGTTCTTTCCACCCTCGTGGTGACCACCAGCAGGCTTCTTCCTCCCTTGCTTACAGCATTCTCCACCAAGGTTGTCTCCCGTGCTCGTCGTCTGGATGAAGATTAGGGGAGTGATGAAAGTGGTGATATTGATGGTGATGATGATGGACTACTTCGTCCACCGCTCTAAGCCGTATCTTGGTTGACATACCCCCTTGGCCTGTTAAAGAGCTGACATCGCGATGTCTTTACCACTCAGCCAGCCGGCCTTCCAGCCAGTCCAGCTTTCAACCACTCGGTCCTCCAGCACGTCGGTTCTCCAGCAAGTCCTTCATCTAGCGCGTCCACCATCTAGCTCGTCCATCATCTAGCAAGTCGCTCATCCAGCAAGTCGGCCATCTAGCACGTCGGTTTCGCAGTCAGTCGAAATCTTTGGCAGCCCTCAATGGTCTTGCTTGAGGGTTCTGTTGTTTGGTCAGACTTGCTGATGAACTTCATCGTTTGTTGTATTTGCTTAGCCGGATAGTAATGCAATTTCGTACAGGGGGCTACAGCAATGATTAACTGGTGTCAGAGCCAAAGTTCGCGGATGCTGTGCAGGGATGAGGGGCATGGGAAGGTACCTGAGGGCCGAGGTGCTTGGTGTTTTGAGTATGGTGAACTAGCGTGATGATGAACTGGTGTCAGAGCCAAAGTTCGCAGAGAATGTGCAGGAATGAGCGGCAGGAGAAGGAATTTGCGACGACTGTCGAAGCGACGCTGCCTCCCTGCGCCAAGGCCAGGCCTCGGCGCCCTCGACAAACGGATTCCTCCCCGCAAACGGAAAGCGAACTCTCCACCCAACAACAACAGCAACAACAACAACAACAACAACTACAAACCTCGAGGACAAACAGAAACTCCAACCGCCCACCCCTTCGTCATTTGTCGGAACCTCCCCAGCCCCCCTCCTGTCTTCCACACCGCTTACAGCTCCTACAGTCTTCGATTCCCACCTCCAAGCCAAACCGGCCCGCCCAAGTCCTCGTACGCTCTCACCTCAGAGCTTTCAACCACGGCACCTCCCACTTTCTCGATACTACCGCCAACGGTACAATGCTTGCATGCATGCGCTCGCGCGCTAATGTCTACCACAGCCTCCCTCACCTCCGCTGCAGCGACATGAACTTACGAAGTGGCTACCAGCGTAGATGCTGAGGGGATCAGTCACAAGGAAATAGTAAGGCATCGATGCCCTGACATGGTGGAATGTACGGTGCCTTGTTTGAACGGAGGTTCGGAAAAGCCAGCTGGCGGGGTGAGATACATCTAGCTTAACTTGGGTGCAGGATACAGCGAGTTTTGGCTGGTTCGATAACTTGCAAGGGTTCCTCTTTGGGAGGTGATGGCGATGCATGGGAGGATTATGTCTGATGGTGACCCGTTACGTGAGGAGCTTGTCAGGTTCTAGAGAAAGCGAAAGTAGTAGAGTAAATACATTGGACCGCGGTACCGGTCACGGCTCTTTCGCTCATGACCACTGCCTTTGCCAATTGAATTAGCTCGGGTTCTTTTGTACATTTGCATGTAGATCATTGTAGTGGTGGATGGAGAGCAGCTTTATTGAATGACTGGCCTGGAGTTTGGTCATAAAGGCATTACATTCCGATATCTACATTCGCAACTGAAACCGAGACAGTCAACAATGCATCCACCCAGCCTCTCAAGGATCCTCCCAATAATGAAATACCGTTGAATACCCACAAAAGCATAAACCATTCCCGAAACCCTTCCAGAGAAACCGAAACATCCTGGACAGCATGAAATCTGACGTTCATCACATAACCCAACTCATTCTATCCCACCTTGTCAATCCCACCTTGCCAAAGTCTGCGCATGGCCTGGGTTGGAGTGATAGCGGAAGAGGCACAAAGTGAAAGGAGTATCAAGTACAGAAAGAAACAGAAAAAAACAGAAAAAAACAGAAAAAAACGATAATGATGAACGAATGCCAGTCTAACCTTCCACCCGATGTTCAACAGCCCGACATGTTGCTGAAGATATACCACCCGCCTTAAGTGCAAGTTGGCCGGACTGCGGAAGAGTTGACGACCCTGAGATAAGAAAGAGGGGTGAAGGAGATGCTGAGAAACCGAGTAAAAGCAAAATGCGTTGCCGAGAGTGAGTGTAGAGAAGCTGATGAGCAAAAGAAAACGATAGTGAGCTGAAAAAAACAGGTGGAGAATAGCAATTGTAAATGGCCTTGATGACCCCGAGCTGAGGAAGAGGATGCCGAAGCATTTGAAGAACTATGCAACACCATACCAATGGAAGTCATCGATGAAGTGTAACAACGAGATCAACATGCTGCGACTGTCCGCCTGAGCCTCGTCCAAACTCGAAATGCTTTGACGAAGTTCGCGTCTGGTCGCACTGTGTGCTTGATGATGTCCATCTAGAACCACCGGCTCTTCCGGGTTACAGATGAAGTCGAGTACCTGTTCAACTGTAAAGTCCTCAATGGTGATACCAGCGATTCTTCGATTCTCTGGGTCCCACCCATCCAACCTGTCCATCAGAAAGTGCCTCAGTTCGAAGAGAGAGTTGTTATTGATTCTCAGTAAACTCTTGTACGATTCGTTATCGGCTTCGTGACATGCGATTTCGCGTATTGCTTCAACAAGATAGCGATTTCCCAATGGATGTGTTTTTCCGTGTTGCTAAAATGCGTCAGTAATCCGAAGGTAAATAGGAAGTGCGCTTCTTACACCATCAATGTAGTTTCGTAGCTCACCAAACTTATCTTCAACCGACTGGCTGAACTGTTGAATATCGTCCCGGATCATTCTAAAGTCCTCTTTCCTCTCAATCTTCTCTTGCCTCAACTCTCGTCTCAGCTGGCGAATCTCACCCTTCATTTCCTCTCGCTCAAGCTGTCTCTCTCTCCTTTCCGCTCGTCTATCCTTTCTGTCTTTCTCAATCTCTTCTCTTGCCTCCTTGAGTTCCCTTACCACCTCTCTGAGTTCACTTACCACCTCTCTATCCCTAGCCCGACATCTTTCGACGAATCTGTCTGCAAGTGTAAAGACTTCCGGGGTGTTTGTAACTGTGGGATGATTAAGAAGAGCATCCATCTCGGGCATCTCATAGAATGACGCAGGTAGATGCTCAGTGGTGGAGAGTGTTGCAGGCGTTGACGGTCCTGGAGAAGATGGTCGTGGAGAAGATGGAGGTGACTCTGTCAGAGATGGAGCAGGCGAGATGGGGCGAGCAAGGTAGTCGATGGTGCGAGTGGCAAGCAATGGTGGGGTAACCACTTGTATGGTTTTTCTTCGCAGCGGCACAAACTCCGGTTGGCCATCCTCAATGACAGCATACCGATTCTTAGCGGAAAATCGATCAGTTTTGTAGACATACGGATCGACAACTGGCACTGCCGGAGGCTCGTCCGCTGCAGTATGATCCTCGGGCTGCGCATCTTCTTGAGAATCATCAGACTCAGACTTGTCGGCCGCTGGGCCATCGTCATGCGATGCATCGCCGTGCTGTCCAAGTGTGCTGCCTGTATTGGGTGCTGCAACCTGGTCTTCTAAATCATAATCAGTATTTTCTTGCTGGATATTCAGGAGTAGAATAAAACTCACTGTTGGTTCGGGGTAGTAATGCCAATTGCTGTCGGCAAAATTGACGTCGCCCTTCAGCCAGCGGGCTTCTCTTTTGGGTGCTTGTACAATAAATTCTCGCAGTCGAGTACGACTCAGTATCAATCGCATAGACCCCTTGACCACCAGCACTCTTGAGAGGCATTCTGCTTTCTGGTACAATCCCTGGAAATGTTTCCTTGAGGTGTGCGGTAATATCTTGATGATGCTGTCGAAGCAAGAGATCAGGCAGCTCCCTAGGCATCTGACCTGCAACAACCATAATCAGATCTGATATCTTTTCAGCAACCCACTCATATCGCTGAGATCCTTCATAGTAAGCAAAAGCAATCTCCACAACTCCGTTGCCTGCTGCAGCGCCCATTGGATGACGTTGAATGTATTCCACGGTTGGAGGTGTCGTAATTGCAGTGTGTAACGGGTTTCCAAAGGAATCTGGCAATTCCAAACTCACAAACGCTCTTTCCAGTGACTGCTCTGCACCAAACGCTTCGTCCCAAGTTTGATTGAAATCGTGGACCTTGACTCGTTCTATGAAAGGTCAGCATGCTGCACAATGAATAGGGCAATATTGCAAGCTTACCAGTACCAGTCAGGTTGGCAGCCAAAACAAGATTGTCCGTATCCACCCAGAGTTTGGTTGGGATGAAGAAAGTGTTTCCAATTCGTTCTATGACATGATGGACCGCCTTGATGATGTGGTCGGATCGATTAACTGACACCTGCTCCAAATGAGAACCTTCTTCGTAGTAAAACTCGACGCGGTTGATGAAGTCGTTGCTAGGAGTGTGGTTGACGAGATCATCATCTGGGTCGGACATCGTTTTAGAGGCAAAGAGTTGATTGAAAAGCAAAAAGATTGATGGAGCTCGTTGATCTCGAATGTAAAAGTGAGGTTTGTGCTTTCGCTTTTGCTGGGTGTGGGTTTCGGCTTGCGAGGAGTGAGATGTTTAGGTGACGGGGGCTTTGTGGTGGGAAAAAAGCTTAGATGCAAGGCTGCCATACTCGGCAGTGGCGAGTGCACCGTCTGAGCCACATACTTCCCTTTATCGTTCTTGTCTTCACTCAGCAATCTGTCAGTCCTTCCACCACTCATCAAGGAAGGAACACGAAACTCATACTCATCAAATCCTCTACTCCCGCCACCACCAGTTCCATCATCATCACGCTCACTGGTCAAGCCCGACCGTACTCACAACGAGGTTGAAGGATAAGGAAGCCCGTGGTCATAACGTTATAACGCGTTAACGAGGTCTTGCCTGTGGTAACGACAGGATTTCTCTTGCCCTCTTCTGTCTTGCTTTCCGCCGTCAAAACAGTCGACTCTCTCCTACCTCGATCTCCGCCACCAAACCTGCCTCAAAGAACGCCAAAGCACAGCTCTGCTTTCTCGATTTCCACTGCCGATCCGCTATTCTCGCATTCACAATTGACGCCGTTCCAGCACCAAACAGTGGCTCGGAGCGATACCTTCAAAGGCCCAGCTTTTTCGCCATCATTTCACCTCAAAACGATGATCCGACCTCAAAGCCTCTGCCATATCCCTCGATAACCGCTGTCCTTGAAGCACCAAACATGGAAGATTTCGTTCTTCAAAACCAGCCGGAATAAAGCACCTCATCACTCTCGATTTCAGTCGCCGGTCTGCCTTCGAAACTCCAGTTTCTGCCTCCAAAACAGGTCATTCTGTCCAATTCCCACCAGGATTGGCCCTCGGAACAGCCTCAAACTCCGGCATCTTTTCAGAGCCAAAATGGCCTCGATTTCCGCCAGTATTATATCTCGAAACAGGAGAGATTGAGCTTCGAATGTCGGCGCCAAACCGAAATGGAAGCTCGAGGTTCAAAGCCATTACATTCTTCCATTGAAACAACTCCACCTTTGTTCCAGTTGAAAAGGCTGCACGAAACTGCAATTGAGCGCCCGTCAAAGCTTTGCGATCGATTCGAAGGTGGACAAAGCGGCGGACCGGTTACAACACAGCACGGTAGGAAAGGACAAGAGCGGCACAAACAGCCTGGAATACCACTTTAGCGCCACACTCGCACACGCGTCGAGATGCAGCGGAAAACCCAACAGAATACGCCACGTCCCGCTTCTCAGTTCACCACAACAATCGATACACGCCCCGAGTTGAGCAAGCAGCAAAAGCGCCAACCATCCACGAAATGCCCGAAACGAGACCTGGATGGTATGCTGCCAGCAAAATCGACCCGAAGGAACATCACGCTGCCTTGCTGGAGTCCCTACACACGCTGGTCAGTGACGTGACCTGGAGACATTAGTTGCAGCTCTGGATGAATCCGCACGATTCTTGGTGAGGCCACTTTATTCCCCCTTACTATGAACCTGAAGTACTGATTCTAGGGACCCCAGGCATTCCAAAGGTCGTTTGAAGCGGCCTCTTCGGCACCGGATCATACTGTCGGCCTGATCAGTGACTCTGTGATCAGAAAACTGCAATGCGCAACTTCTCTACAAATGCGGGCGGAGGAGGCTTTACGTTTCCGGTTCTCGCCTCTCACGGAAAGCAAGTCTGTGCAAGGCTTGCCAAACTCATACTCGTCATCACGCCGTCTATTTCAACAGTGCAGATGGCGACCTTCGTCCAGGAAGCGGAACGTTTGGCAAAGGATTAAGATGTAGGTACAGATAGGAGTGCGGTCCTGTACACACTCTCGTCCAACATCTGATTATATTCAGACCAGGATCCCTGTTTTTATTTTCATTCTGTTTTCATCTATTGCGAAAGTCCGTCGCTACGGATCGTTCCTTTCCTCCTGCATACTTAGTAATTGATGCCGATAGTAGATCATAATGAGACTCCGATTCTGTTTTACCAGTCTACCTAATACATCGTTCCTCCACCAAAGCTCAAGCATTTCGGCCGCCCACATAGCGAGACTCTCAAGGCGTAAGCATCGCATTCCTCCATCAAAGTGCGACGTTTTCGGACGCCAACACAACCAGAAACTCGCGGTTTAAGGCTCTCTCATTCCTGCACCAAAGCACGACCATTTCGCCGACAATACAGCCAGAAGCGGGAGGTTTAAAGCCCACATTTCCCCACAAACCACATTCGAAGGATGCATTTCCAGGATCTGACTGCTAGGATCTCCGCTGTTACCGCTACAGGCAGTGGTCATCTTGTTCTTCTATGCTAGTACCTCTGTATTTTAGTTCTCGTCTTTCAGATACGTTCGTTTAGTTCTGGCCCTAAAGGCTGTAAACAACATCCTCCTTCCGGAGCCCTAAGCCCCAGTAGTACCAGTCGTTTCTTTCTTTCGTTATTCTTTATTTGTTCGTTCGAGGCACTTTCACGATGTGACGAGGTTGACGATAGACTTTTTCTTAAGTCGTATTTCTGGTACGGAATGAATGAAGAGCGCTTCACCCTCATGCCAGTGGTTGACTGTTCTGTTCGCGATGTCGTGACAGAGGCTGAGGCATGAGGGTAGACAATCCGTACGATCCATGCCACAACTACGAGCCGCACATGTGACAGAACAGTTCAAGCCAGTGATGCTCTTCAATCTTCAGTAGAAGGAGTCGGAGTCATCGAACACGAATTAGCTCCGCAATGAAGCATTGGAGTCTCACCGTTATGTCTTCTCCGACTAAGCAAGGTACTGTAGCAATCTCTTTGCAGCTAGTTACGGACAGATACCATCACGTGCTGCCAGGCTGCATCCTGACGTTTCACTCTTCCGCCACGTTTCATCTTTGCTCCATCCGACATCATCCTCTTCAGCCATCGCTATCCGAATCCACGGAATTAACACCTTTCCAACTCCACAGCCACGACGCCCACAACCAGCCACCTGCTCAGATCCCACCACAAATGCAAGCCCCTTCGCGCTCGCGCTTGGCCGACATCCATGCAGACCTCCATTATTATTGGCACATACCGCTCGTGGTGCAGCTTCCTCCTATCCAAAGTACTTCATTTACTGATGCGCAAAACAGATGTATCGCGAAATGCTGAGGACGGATCCAAGCGTAGAGGATGTATTTCGAGACTTTGAAGCTCACTTACACGCAAGACGAAAGGCTCATGACATGGCCAGAGAAAATGCGAAGAAAGGGATCATGCATTCACCACCACCACTGTGCACGGAGAATGAGCTTTCGAGATCTCAAAGACAGGCAGGATGTGAAGTAGATGGAAAGCAGGATACTATGGTTTCTTTGAGCCACCCGATTAAGGGCAAGGACAAGAATGGGAAGCGTCGTTTGTTTCTGGTCTGTAGATGGCGACCATCAGACCTAAGAAGCTGGCGCAGAAGCTGGCGCAGCGCTTGGATCAGGGTGTAAAAGTGGGCTTTGGCTTCCTATGTACAGTTACTTATCTTGTCAAGATGGTCTAAAGCCGTGTGTCCTTAACACATGGCACAGTCTGTTATTTCAAGAGACAATGCAAAAAAGACTTGCGATATAAGCTCGTGCTCACTGCCGTTGAACCCGTTGGCAGCCTTCTTAGACACACAACAGAAGCATTCGAAAGAGATAGCTGCTATAACATTGTGTCTTTCCACCCTAATCAACGTTGCAACTACTTATGCACCATCGATAACACTATAAAGTCGCTCTTCCAGAACCGAAGTCATCCGTACCAAAATAATACTCTAATAAGCAACTCAAAATCATAGTTCGGGGTATAAGTGAAACATGACGCACTAATTGGAGAAGCTGTCGATCCCAAAGAAACATAAACATCATCGCACTCGACTGCTGACATCGAAACAAAGTTGACTATGCTTCGTGCTCCTCCTTCGCCTTTCTTGCTGCAAGCTTTTCTGCATCTTCGACAAACCGAAGTGTGCAATGGAGCTTTGCCTGTGTAACTGATTCGCCGTCAACCAGTGTGCTGATTGCATCCCGTAACTCAATAGAGGAAGCGTGATGGGCCACATGGTTCCCATCGTCAACAATCTTCTTGCAATCCTTGACCAGGAAGGTAACAAACTCAACTGGCTTCATGCCATGGAGAGTCACATGGCACACCTTTGTTCCATTCTTTGCCTGACCATGTTGACTGATCAGAAATTCCAACAGCTTGTCATCATTTCCCTTGCCTTTTTTGGCCAACAGATCCTGGTAATCGTGGCAATGGTGCTTCGCTGCGATATGGCTACGCGCGAGCTCGACAAGACGGCGATTGTGAAGGGCATGCACAGTCTTTTGAAGCTATATCTGGTTAGCAAGCGAACAAATAGTTGAGAGTTGAGGGTCTTACAGTCCAATTCATATCCTCCAGTGAAGAGACCCTACTGTTAAGCGTACTCAACTGTGTTTCATGGTGATCAAGAATCTTCTGTACAGCTTCTGTAACAGCTTCATGCTTTGCTCTCCGATCCTCAATATACCACTCGGGCTGTTCAGGTGGTTCCGGCATAGTCGAAACATACTGGCGGTTTAGGGCAATGGTAATCTCTTTCATCGAATCTGACGGTATGTCAAGAGCTGGCGAAGGCGGTGGGCGGTGACGAGGAAGAGAGACACGGTTTTCATTTTGCCTTCTTTCTATGGCTGGAACTCCCTTGCGGAATCTTGCTTTTGGTCGCCTGTTCTTGCGGGTAACTTCTTGCCAAGTTCGATTGTGTATGTGCGCTCTCTCGGGGGATGTCCGTCCACTCTTGATGACTGTCTCCTTTTTGGTTTCCTTTACGACAGAAGAGGTCAAACTTTCATCGCAAGTTTTAACCACCTGCTTGCCCTTTGCTGCCTGAGCGGCGAAACTCGTTGCATCCGTGCTTTCATCGATATTCGCCGGCCCTGCTGCTGCTATTACGTCGGATGTATCGAAAGTGGAATCCTTTGTGTCTGCCGCTTTCTCTCCTTGTTGAGCTAGATGTTGATTAGCAAACATCAAGAATTCACATGTAAGGGAAGCTTACTCAGTAGCCCTCTCACGGTTCCCAATGTGTTCCACGCACTAGTGATAGCATTTATTCTCCATTCCACAAGTGGTTCAGCTTCTTTCTCCAGTGGCATAGCGGTCGCCGTCACAAAGGATAGCCCTGGCTGATCTGACCTTTGGAAGAACTGCAGCTGAGTGCAGTGGTATTCAGGCTCAAACTGCACACCCTGGTAGCGCAATCGAGTGAAAAGCTTTCCGCGTAATCCTTCAAGCAACCGGGTCTCCATTACGTTGTATAGTTCTCCATCTTTAACCGTTCTGCTTTGGTTGGGCGCCTTAGTGGGATCCAAGTGGAACGTGCAGGAAAGGTCCGGCTCCTCCAAACGAATGCAAAGATGATAGATCTCGTCTTGTGCTGGTACCGCGGGTGAGACTGGCGAAGACAGAGGAGGTGAGCTTGTCCAGTATGTGAGTAACGCTGCAGTGAACGGGCTTCTATCCGTGAAAACAAGGGAACCCCCGAGAATGTAGCAACCTTTGATCCTGTTGCCAAACGCCTTGCCGATCGATTCGTTAGCATTGTCGTTTGCCCTTTCAAAAGCTTCTCCTGAGTTGATCGTTAGCAGACTCTACATTCCAGCCACAGACTGGGCTCACTCATTCCCTCACGAACGCCAAACAGTTCAAGCGTCCACATGGTATCACCAACCCAGTTCTCGTTCTCAAACATGAATACCCTTGCGATCTGCTTCTCCAGCTTTGCGACAATCTCCATGGGTGTGGCAAAAAGCGTCACACACACCGTCTGTGTCAGGGCATGTTCGTGATATCCAATCTTGTACTGGACGACTAGAGCTTCGGGATCATCACACACAGATGTGGTTTCCATTGGTGTAGAGGATTGCAGATAAAGTTTGAGTAGTGATTCGAAAGGAAGAGGAGACGGCCAACCGACTTCGAAGAAGATGAAGAGAGAAAGTGTAACAACGATAGCGGAAAGCGCGAGTAGAAGCAAAGTGATAGAGGCAAATTGGTATGCTGATTGTTCGATTGGTATGCTGATTGCGTGTATCTGAGAAAAAAGCCAAAGTTGTCGATTTATTTGCGAGAACGTGCCAGCATAGAGCCAAAATCGTGGTGTTTGTTGAGGAGATGGAGAGATTGTCGGAGCGGAACTCGTTGTGGGGGGGATTTGCTGAGGAAGGTAGCAGCTTCCATAAAGCTGCTCTTGCCCCTCTTCATTGTGAAGTCGGCACGATTGACACCGGTGGTGATTGAAGTGTGTGGTTTAGGCAGGATGTTGTTTACTGAGTCGGACCTCGCGCTCGGCTCTTTGACTCTTTGACAATGGCATCTCCACTTTTTGGTCAAGCTCCCAAGACAATTGCATCAACACCTGTCAGTTCGTCGGAAAGCGTAATCCGAATGCAGCCTTACAGGAAGGATCGCCAACTGGCGGATCCCTTTCGAAATCACCACCCCTCCGTTAACCTCTTTATCAACTTTCACCATATACAACACCATCTACGCATCAAATCGGCAAACCAAGGTCAGCAACGAGCAGAGCTTCAGTTTCTTGATCCCTTTCTGTTTTCCCGGCAACCATGGCCATCTTCAACGGCCCGAGCCCCAGTATGGTCCACTTCCTTCTGGAAAACCACAGGTTCTACGACTGCCTGAGCCTCGGTCACACTTTCGCTTCTTTTATTCTTTCAGCAACCGATGGTCAGCAATGATTTGAGCCTCACGTCTGCTTGTTTTATCATCGCTGCTTTCACTCGCCAGTTTGCTACTGATGCTCCATGCGACGATCTTTCAGACACAGATCAAATGCAAGCCATAGCCTCGTTCCCAGTCCAAAGCGCAAAGCGTGTTCCGACGATATTTGCAGAGAGGGCGGCACCGTCCGATGTATGTCTCTCCAGAAAACAACAAACTCTCAGCCGCAGTTGGTGGGAGCTCGAACGCTGTATCGGCCTCTTTACCTGGACAAGTTCCTTCCTCTCCAGCGACACAATTAGACACGACTTTCTTCACCAACCTCTTCCAAATGGTTCGGAACCTTCAAGAACGGCAACTTCGGTTTCTCACACCCTCCATACTCTCAATTACGGCCATTTTTGCGGAGTTTGGGCGAGCATTTCGGCGACGATTGGACCTCTCAAGGACTGTAGCGGCTTCCATCACCCGGTTTGCATGCCCTCCTCTCACGGATATCGACTTTGACGACGATGCTACAAAGACAACACTTTCTACCCGTCTTCGACCATTATTTCCTCGGTGTTTCCAGCCAGCAAGGAGGATGATTTCTACCCGTGTTTGACAACCATTTGGGCCCTCCGAACGACCGTTTTTACCAGCTTTCTGGCTTTCACAACAGGGACATCGGCTTGGACTACTTTATGACAAGCATTTCGGCCTCCAGAACCTACGCCCTTCTACCAATGTTTGACACGAAATTCGGCCTCTCAGCGCGACAATCTCCACCACGATTCTGACCATCAAGTACGCCCATTTTCCGCCAGTATTCATACCCTCAAGGATGCCAATTCCATCCATCATTTAGCGCTCAGGAAAGCCGTTGCTACCCGCCTTCATCCCTCAAAAACAGCAACTTTGGCGAGGATTCTGGCTACCAAGGACGTCGATTCTCACCGGTATTGTACCGGGATTTTAGCCACAGGGACGTCCATTTTCACAGTGCTTTCAAGCTCTGAAAGACGACGACCGCCGCCTGCTTTCATGCTCTCAAATCCTTTCTCTGTCCCTTGGTTTCCGACATCATCACATCACCACACATGGAGGAGATCCGCCGTCAGATTCAGGAGTAATGTCACCCCAAAACCTCCGATCTTCACCCTCACAAGGAAAGCGAAAGCAAGAGCCTCGAGGCCAGCTCATCTCTTCCAATTGGTGCTAACCAGCCAGCATCTCCCAGCAGCTCTCGGCCTACCAATCTGTCCTTTCACCTGCAATTTCCACCGCCAAAACACTGCCTTCCGGTTCACCCTCGATTTTTGCCGCCATCTCCTCCCGGTTAGACCTCGAAGCAACAGCATAAGACCTCGAGTTCACCCGCCATAACAGCTGGAATGTCAAGAAGTTGATCTCGCTTCCTGCTGCCTTTGGTGCTCGATCCACCCTGCATCAAAGCTCGAGACTTTCTGCCGCCACACATTCCTGCACCAGAGCCTGAGGATTCGCCCGACCAACACTGCAAGAAGCTTGAGGTGAAGGACTTTCAGCTTTGCACCAAAGCTCGATGATTTCGGCCGTCAACCGCCATCAATCCTGCCTTCAAAGGCTCAGACTTCACCCCCGTCATTCGAGCTCAAAATGAATGCTTCAAAGCCTCGATTTCTGACGTCAGTTTAGCTCCAATACAGCTGCAGCCGCAAGCCACGATTTCCGGTGTTGTTTCAGTACCACAAAGCCCTTGATGTCCGACCTCACTTCAGTACGAGAAGGCCTTCGATTTCCGCCACCATTACAGACCAAAATGACAGCTTCAAGCCTCAGTTCGGACTCTGGGAGCGGTGGTATGAAGGGTGTGTGGGTGAGGATCCTGGGCGTTAAAGAAGGCGAGTACTGCGCCAAAGAGACTTCGATTCCAGCGGGGATTCCGGTCTAAGGGTGACGATTTGTCGCCTACAATCAACCCACCATCTACGTCGTTTTCGAGTGGTCTCTTGCCTTCGACAACGGTTATTTACTGGGCTTTGAGGGGGGATCCCGAGATTTAAAGAGAATGCGTTCAGGGCTTGAGAGGCAACGATTGCCCGAGCTTCAAGCACTTGTAGTGGTTGGGTATGGCTACTGGTCTGTGGGATTGGTGTTTAGAGCACGGAGGCGAATGGGAAATGGTCTTTTTACGGGGCACTGAAGCAGGTTGTCGGTATTTAGATTTGGAGTTCGTCTCTTTACCTAGGTAGCAATGAAATCTCCGCACTCTAGTCATGGTACGATTGTTTTCTAAGCTCTTAATAACAACCATGAATCCTGTAATGGTAGCTCGTGAACAGGAGGCGCCATTACAAAGAATCGCTCCAGGAGAATTCAGTAGGTCGCCCGGTGAGAGAAGATCCAAATCAAAGGAAGGAGAAGTCTCTAGTCTCACGCATCGGCGGCATCGCAGTCTACCTGCAGAAGAAGATCACAGCATTGATATCACTTGCATGAAATAACAAGGGAAGAAGAAAGTCCATTAAGCATACATCCGTCCGAGCAAATAAACCCCGATAGACAACTTGAGTGAGAGCACCATCATGCTCACTCCCGCTACTCCATAGCACCTGCTCTAGAAAACAAATATACAACCACACATCCGACCACAAGCTGCTCCTTCGCCGTAAGCTCATCATTACCATACCATTCCATTTCCAGCGTAACCGCCAAAACCCTCTTTCCTCACCTCCAAATCCTCGTCCACCCAATAAAAATAAAGAACTCCCTGATCTACAGCAGCGACTCCAGCCTCTTCGGCACCCCCCACCAATCCATCCCATCCATCACATCCGTCAGCGCCACCAGCATCACTCTCTCCTCGTCATTCGACTCTGTTAAACTCGCTATGCTGCGCGCCACCTCCTCCCTTGTAGCAGAATGGGCTTGGAAGTTCCCATCTGCTACAAGGGTGTGGCCGTCGCAGACAAAGTCCACAAGGTCGACCACAGTAACACCAGCAGGGAGTGGCACTCCACCAATAGAGTTATTCCCATAGCGACGGACCAACTCGTTCACCATCGCCCTGCGTGCTTTGGCTTTACTTCCCTTCGCATCGACAAGTTTCTGGTACGATTTGTTGAAGGTGTGCTGGGCTAAATGCTCGCGACCTGAGTCAATCGAATAGCGGTTGATAATGGGGTCTATGCGCCCATGGAGATATTCGACCTCGTCCAGTAGGACCTCCTTCGCCTCCTCCACCTCCTGGTGGTAAAGAATAGCCTGGTCGACAATCACCTCCTTCTCGGCCACAGCAACGGCGAGGTGTCCAGCCTGCACTCTGTTGAGGGATTCCGCCATCTGACGCTTGGTCTTCTCCTGCTCAATCTGATGGAACGCCTCAGTTCGGATGCACGAGGCTATCTGCAGTAGGTGGTCGACATTTTGACCTGCGAGAAGCGGGTCCTGGAAGAACATCGAAAATAAGGCGTCTATCCTTTCAATACCACCATCGTGAGGTGCAAATCCTGCAGGCGTAGCTGGCGGCAATGGTGGAAGCGTTGGAGTCGAGCTCGCCTGCATAATGGCTGGGGGCAAGGAAGGGAAAGCGACAACCGGTGGGGTGCTGTAACGAGCAAGTGGACTGAAGATATCCTTCTCGCCATCTCTGATCTGGATCCTATCCCAGGGCATGAAACGATCAAAGGCAGGAGGCACACCCTGGACGGGCGGCGAGTTCGAATCTTCGAGGATCGGGGTTGGAGGAGGCGTGGGATGACCATAGTCGGGCGCCGACGTTCGTGGTGGTGGTGAAGGCATGAGCGGTGCCTCTGAACGTTCGTCAAAGAGTTGCCCCGTCAATGGGATTAACCCAGGAGCGGCGGAAATGGAGGACATCTCGTTGAGATGCCCCCACTCCGCGTACGCTCCACCGACTGGATAGCCACTCAACCTCTCATGCGAGAAGGAGTTAGCATTCCAGCAGTTGAACTGCTCGAACGAATCATGATAGGTGAAAGCGCCATCGGCGGCAAAGCGGATTGGCTTGTCAAGTCTGACGTATTCCATACTGAAGTAATAAAGAAAAGTAGTGGTTGTAAGAATTTGCGGGTTGTAAAAGTAGGTCGTTGAGGTTGAAGAGTGCGAGTTGCGATATCAAAAACTTGAGAAGAAGTGGTGATATTAGTGCAGAAGTGAAAACGGTTAATTGAACGACTTGGGGGGGCATCCCATACCGGATATACGCCGTCCAAAGAAGTTCCAAAGCCTGGGACTCCGCTTCATTCCTGTCCATTTGGGCTCGTTTATCTGAGTTAATGTCTCGAGATCTCTCGCCTCTCGGAATAAACGCCTGTGTAGAGCTAAAGGCCAGATACCTAACCTCAGCCGGACAGCCTGTCCGTTAAGCACTTACCCACAGTACGGATCTCCGTCACAGGCCACAGGCCCGTGTAGCACTTTTCCATCGGAAGTCGATCCGACGGCAACTAGTCATAGTCCACAGCGTTGCCGGCAGATTCTCGCGGCTTTTCCAATGTCCTTCCCTTAAGTAGCTGGAGGCGATGCCGGATCTCAGCATGCGTCTTCTCCTCCCATGCGAGTGCTTCGGTAACGTGCTCCCGTACGTACTGCAAAGTACTTTGAATTCTCCTCTTTGTTCTCAAGCCGAAGTACCCTCGCCAGGCTTCCCGTGAGACTTGCAAGCTTGTCTTAAACGTGTTGATGCTTGAGCTGGGCGAGTTCCGCGATGGAGAGCGGGCTTAGCGTGCGAGTGCTGGTGGTTTTGACTCCGGTCTTTGTTTGTGGTTTTGGGGCCGTTTGGTTTCCGTGAGGGCGGTGGGGGAGAAGTCGGCGCTTGCGGTTCATCGTTGGCCCACCTACTGTTGCTAGATTAATCGTATGGGATTGGAGAGGGGGAACTCACGGGCAGATGGTCTCGAATTTGGAATGTAATGCTGTTGTTTCATGACGATGGTGTTTGAGTTTGGAATGGTGACGCGACAACAAAGAAGAGGGGGTAAAGGGTTGCCGAAAGTAAACAAGGATAGAAGCGGTATGTATGCATCAAGCCGAAGTTTGACTATGGCTTGGTAACATTTCTTCAGGCATGAAGACGAGCCAGCAGAAAAGAATGTCATTGAAGTATCTCCAAATTCGCAAGATTCACGACGTTCAATCACCGGAAGCAAAGTAACAGCTACTTACTTTGTACATCTCACTTTGTGGGCATGCGGATTGTGAACTTCTAGCCGTACATGCGCACCACCTTCGTGCTCTGAGTCAATAGAACGATTATGAGATAGATCACCTGAACTTCAGTCAGGCAATGGACGCAAAATCGTACATTCTCATTCTCAATCCTGTCGCTCCACTTGATAAGGGAAAGACAAGATTCGTTCTGCACTTCAACCACACTCAAGCACAAAACTTGAAGGTTCAAAGGTCAGCAAGAGGATCCGGAGAAACATGTAAAAGTACAATCTTTCAGAGCACTACTTCTACTTCACAATAGCATTCACCACTCATAGCAAGCGCTACGACGTTTCCCGCACAAACATCATCGTCCGACCACAAACATCTTCTTGGGTTTAATTACCACACAAAGACAAAAACAAGTACAACCCGCGTATGTGCACCAGGTAGCAGAATCACGTACTTTGCTTTGGTCAAGCAATCACCAGCACTAAAAGGCAGATTCTTTAACCTCCGCATAGACATAGCGTGTGAGCTTACGAATTGCTTTCGGTCGATGGACACAGGCGCAGCACGAACTTAGCAGTTGTCATTATACAAAACACAAAAGGAGACACTACATGACCATGGTGCAATGCAATGCACGCCCGCGCTCGAGGACGCAAGTACTCATGGAGCTCTACGAGAGCCCATGTCGTGCACACAGGTTTAAAGCACGAGCCCGTCTTTACATCATGATCCGAATTGAAAAGATTGCACATATAACTAAGTGCTAGTCATCGCACCTGCTATGAGAGAAATATCCGTATGCCGTACTGGAAATCAAAGCAAAAAGCAACTTGAAGCACCGGACAATCGAACGGGGATGGCATTAATGAAAGCAATCCCAATAACAAGGCGCGTACTTAATATCTTCAAAAGGAAACCATCAGCACGAGCCAAAGAAAGACCGTAAAGAAGTTCTACTAGCACAGACATATACATAGTCGATGCTCCGATGTCCGTACGAGGACTCAAAGCCAGAAGATGAAGCTACGGGTATACGGTATGGAAGAGCATATTACACATCACAAAGATTCACGATGAGTCTACAGCACTAGTGCAGAATCTGCTACGGGTAGCCTTCGAATTCGTGCATGCATAGGATCATCGAGGCGACGAAGACCCCAAACGACTAGCACAACGGAAAAGAAGTGCAGAGCAAAGGTGTGGGCGAATAATTCAAAGCCAGATTCCGTCTACGTTGAAATTCTGTCTACGTTGAAAGTCCGTTAGGAAGAAGCCTTGATACGTAGAAGAGCATCCGTACTGTATTTGCCACAGTTCCATGCACGGGGATGAGCCACGAGATGAACGATCCGACCACCATACGACGGTAATGGCAAAGCGCGCTTACTTACTTTAGAATCAGTGCATCAATACGAGACAAGCATGCAAATACAAAACTTAGTGGAAAGCACAAACAAAGCGGATTCTCTGCACGAACAAGTACTCGAAAGTCAAGAAACAAATCGATGAGTACTTACGGAAGAGCAGATAGTTTGACCTATCAATCTCACGATTGGTGCACAACAGTCCAGAATCGCATACGTGCAGCCTTCGTGCATGGATGACATCGAAGACACCAAACGACAAGCACATCCTGAAGAAGTAAAGAGCAAACGACTGGATAGGCAATGAAAGCAAGCTTCCGTCTACCCACAAAGTCCGTTTGGAAGAAGACTTGTTACGAAGAAGGGCATCTGTACGGCATTCGCGAGTTCGCCACAGGTTCACGGGGATGAGATCATATGAACGATCCGACCACCACTGGCATACGACGATAATGCAGAAGAGTAAGTATGTACCGAGCTTTAAGAATCAAAGCATTCATACGAGACAAGCAGAGCCAATACGGTTCGTAGCAGAAACCATTGAAGCATAGTGGATGCGCCTATCTTCGAGCGAGTAGTCAAAGCGAAAAGATGAAGCATTTGACGGTTACGGGAAGAGCAGATCATCCAGAACACCAATTACACGTTTGGTCCACAAGTGTCCAGAATCGCTTGCGTGCATCCTTCCTGCATCCGATTGACAAACGAGGAGTACAACCCAAAGCAGGCTCCGTCACGCAAGTGACTGTACGCAGAATAAACCAGAGTCATGGCTCCTGTGGAACAAGTGTCCCTTAGGAAGAGATTATGGAACGTATGCGGTTGACGCAAAAAGATGTTGCACGATAAAGCATTCACTAAGACGGCCTACGATAACCATCAAACTCAAGGAGACACATGTCACGATTAGGAGTGGAACGAAAGCGTTACAGTGAAAAAAGTATACACTAACACGTCAACGACTCGGACCAACGATAACCTGAAGGTTGGATTACGACCTCCTACCTACTAGATATTGCCAGTGCGTAGCAGCAGCAGTAAAAACAAGATCATACGTACATATCGTCCAACTTCACGAACTATTTCCTTCAAACCACAGAACGACCAATTCTTACACCACAATTAACCATACTTCTCCAACTATCATTTCCCCACGTGCGATAATCAACCCGCCGCCATCTTCCCAGCCATTCACGCCCCCCATCCCTCCCTCTCCCCCATCGCCCCCAACGTCAAGCAATTCCTCAACCACCCACACCCCTCCCTAACCAAACACTCCAATCCCATAAACGGCTCCTCCTCTCTTAATTTCCCAACATTACATCTCCTCAGCCCATTCGCATACCGAATACTATCGCCATATCCATGATATGCGCAACCGGGCGCCGTCACAGTGGGCGTCGGCAACGGCGGAAACTTCATCTTTTTCCCGCCCCACTTGCTGTGGATCTGCGCCAGCTTGTTTTCGCAGGCTTCGATGAGGGTACTTGCAGCGCCATGGAGGAAGGGGTGGAAATGGAAGGGGAGGAGAAAGGTGGTGTTGAGGAACCAGTTGAGCTGGTGGGGCAGGATGAGGGCTTTGCTCCAGTGGAGGCAGAGTTGCTCGGTGGTGTTGTCGAGGTGTTGGTTGTCTATGAGGTTCTGGAAGAGGCGGTTGATGCGGAGGGTTAGGGCGCGGATGCGGACGTGGGTGATGGGGGGGGGTGTTGGCGAAGAGAGATTCGTCGGTGAGAAGGCGGCGGAGGAGCGAGTGGAAGTTGCGTTTTTGGAGGAGTTGAAATTTGTCGACGTTGTAGGTTGGATGGTAGCCGTGGATGTCCAAGTCGCGGAACCGTAGCAGGGAGGGCAAGTTGAGAGTTGCGAAAGACGGCATAGGCACCTTTGAGTTGCCGTCAGTATCCAGCTTCAACCCTGCCTTGTCCAAAAGAGACTGAAACAAACACCCTTGATGCATCGCGCATTTCGCAAAGTAAATCACCAAACTCTCCGCATTATGCGTCAGGCCCGTAATAAACGAAATCGGCGCAAGCTCTACTTCGTTGCAACGCCTTAGGGTAAGGCGATGTAAGGGCGCGTCTGTGCCGCCGGAAAAGATCGCGAGATTAGCAGAGTCCATGTGGCGATAGGCGGTAAAGTCGCGCCAGGAGGTGATGAATGATCCAATCAGAACGCGAAGCTCGTGCGGGAACGTGACGGATGGACGAAAGGACGTGACTCTTTCAGTTTCTGAGGAGAGGCCGAGGTTGGTGAGAGTGTAGGTGATCAGATTGTCGAGGCGGCGTTGACATTGTGCGACTGTGCCGTCTTGAGGCGGTGAAGCTCGAGGTTGGAGGTAGTCTGGCTTTTGGATTGTTGCTGTAAATGCAATGGCCAGCCTGTGTAATGTCGACAGATAGAGATTCTCCCGCATGCGGATGGCATCTTGAGGGACATCCTGGCGAGTGATGGGAGCGAAGAGGAATTTACGAACCGATTCCAATTGCAGGGCAAATCCAATTGGCGTGGTTCTCACTTCAAACTTTCCGGTGGCTTGTGAAATAGGCATTACCTGAGGCGGCGGAGCTGGTACCGGCTGGAACTGGGATATCGCCTTCGTAGAGAAAGAGTGATCAGTTTGGGTCGTTGCATCGTTGCGCGTGGCTTTGTCTTTGGCATTCTTTCCTGCAAGAGAAGCCTTGGGAACTTTCAGTTTGACAATAAGCTCTTTCGGCCTTGACGGCGCTTTCCTGCCTTCGGTAGGCTTTTTTTTCTTTGTTGTCTCGGCTGGCGTAGGTTCTCTATTTTCGGAACTCTTCTTTGGCTTTGCGATACCGACTGACTTCTCTTTGTTTGTTACCTGCAGGTCGTTGGCCTTCATGGTGTATGGCTTCTTCTTTGCCTTCTCCTTTGCTCCTCCGGTAGACGTTTCGTTCTTTGGCACCTGCTTCGGTTTGATCCTCTGGGTTGCGCTCGTATCCCTTGGCTTCTCGGCTTGCTGTAGTTCGTTTCCATTGTCTTGTTTTTGCGTGCGCTTCTTCTTGATGTACGCTTCGAGAAGCCTAGCCTTCTCTTCCAGGATCTGCACCTTGCTTGCCATTCTCCCGCTCCATTTCATTTCCTTCACAAGCAGTCGGTACAACATGTCCTCTCTGGCTTGCATCTCCTTGCTGGCTGTGATCGTCTCGTCCAGATCCGGAATAGCCTTCTCAATCTCAGCAAGTCGATGCTCAGCGATACGTAGAGACCTCGTTGCGGTGGAAAGCTGTTTGGACTTTTCTTGTAGGCGAGCGAGTAGGACGGAGTGTGTTGCTTTTGGTAAATCCTCAAATTCATTCCTCTCCAGTAGCCGCTGTTTCCACTCCATGTTCTCAAGCTCCATGTTTTGCAGTCGTGATGTTGCTCGGTACAGCTCGTAACGGAGGAGTGAGATCTCATTCTCATTCTTCTCAATGTTTGCTTCCTCTGTCACGACCCGCATCGAATGAACTCTTCCATCCATCCTGGCCCCAACACGCACTGTCCCATCGATTTGTCGGTTCCGTAGCCATACAGCCCGCCACTCCCACTCGCACCTCGCCCTTTCCAGCTGCCTCAAGGTCGTATGCAGTTTGACACCATCTTCCACATTCGTGCTTGCATTAAGCTCGGCCTGGATACATCGTGTTTGGGTTCCGATCGCGGTGAGTTGGGACTTGATTGCTGCAAGTTCAGCGCTGTCATTGGGATCCAGTTGCGGAGAGTGAGGATTGCGTGGTAGAGCGGTTGCAAGTGGAGATGGCAGAGTTGTAAGTTTGATGCGTTTGGGTAGATCGAGAGAGGTATGCCGGAGGCCGACTTTGCGTTTGTGTTTCATTGGTGCCCTAAAGGAAGAAGGATGTCAGTTTGGAATATGGGGCTAGGGGCTGTTTGGGCAGGGTGAGGAATGCGGACCGTCAAGAGAGTGGATGGCGGGAATGAATGGCTGAATTCGGCGGAAAGGCGTGGACGGTGGGTGATGTTGTTTTTGTTTGGAATGATGATACAGAAAGTCATCAGAATGGCTAGAGAAGGACTCTTCCCGTACCATATCGAGAGGCACCCTGCAGTAGATGGCAAACTCAAGAACTTCTCGAAGCCTCATCAGCACGCTCGAAGCGGCGTTGATTGGGAGACAACATTGAGACAAGTAAGGCACGAAATCCTATGAAAGTTGAAGTGAATCCCCGAGCCGTCTACAACCCATAAAAGATCATTCCGGTAATGGGCTGGCTGTATTAGGCAGTTGGATGTGTGAGAGGCCTCTTTGGTGAAGCGGCGGCTTGTTCCTTTACGATAAGGAGAAGTGTACCCGCCGCTTATCTGTTGTGGATAAGGACGACCTTGCGTTGGGAACCCAAGGAAGGATTTCTTCCGCCACAAACGTTCTCTCCCCACAACAACTCCATCACGAAAGGAGTCGTTTCAGCAAAACTCGACTTTCAGGCACCAAAACCATCGCCATTTGCTCTAACCTCCTGGCAACACCGATCCTTTCTTTCTTTTCTTCAGTTTCTGCTTTACTCGACCTCCAGTCATGAGTTCCAATGAAAAGAAGGGAGATCCGAACAACGTCACCTCAATACTGTTACGATTCACCGAAGACAGTCTGGAGGAAGTTTTGCACCTACTTCCGGAAACTACTATCCGTGATGGAGTCTCAGACTTCCTTGAGCGCCTCGCCCGTCGGTATCGAATTGAAAACTCGGAAGATTGGCACTCAAAGCTTCTAGTAATTGCGGATCGCCAGTGTAAGTTTGCTCCACCCTGCGGGTTCTTTCGTAAAGATACTAATGTAAAGCCGGCTCAGTGTCAGGTGGCCCCGTTGATCCTGAGCTGACCTGGGCGCAGCATCTAGGAGAGGATCAGAAATTCGCTACAATTTACGTCCTAACACCACCAGACAATGGAGCAGTGTTTGCAAAAGAAATCAATGCTGTTCCTACACGAAGATTTACGAAGTCAACGCCGGCCGAATCTACACCTGGACCTACAACAGTGGCTGTTACGTTTTCCTATGGAGAGTCGTCTACCCATTACAGTGCTGCTTTCGCTCCAGAGAACGATTTGGAAAGAGCATCTGTGACCAAGGCTAAGGCAATGGAGCTGATGCGGCCGCTTGAGGAATTCCTACTCGACACTGTCAAGAAGCACTTCTCGGATATCCCTTGGACTACTTCAGTTGATTTTGCATTCCAGGATCATTATGTTGATCTGCCAAAGCCCGATACGAATGCAACTCTCATTGTGATCTGCAGACCAAGGCTGAAGAAATCGAAACGTTCATTGATCTTTCTTAATCGTATGAGGATGTGTAAAGAGGTGGAAGATCGCCTCCGTGAGTACTACCAAGTGCGTCAGCTGCTATTACTGACAATTTTATTGCAGCTGTTGACCCTATCTCTCCCGCCGCCAAGTCGAGTACACCACCGACTACTCCGCTTGGAAGTGACAAGAGTGATGACAGTGATGCGAAAACTGGTACGCAATCAGAGGAGGGCACGAACTCAGAGGAGAATAATTCCGATGCCGGCTACGTTGCTGAGGACAGATTTACAATCATGAATCGCCAGGCTGTCATCAAAGGGATCCAAGAACCCTACACACCGATTGCGCGAACGGAAAGAAAACTTGTAACTCCTCCACGAATTCCAGTATACCCCATCACACCACCTTCGCCAACACCGACACCACCACCAAGTGTTCCACGACTTCCCTCCTTATCACAAATGCTCCAGCCAATCCTGAACAACCCCGAGATTGCTCTTCCCCACAATGGAAGTCTTCTCGCAGATTGTTGGCGGATCATAGGAGAAATGAAGGAGCTGGAGACAAGTATGAACAACAGACTCCAGTCGTTCGCCGATCACTACGAGCAGCAGCAGAAGGTTGCCGATCAGCAACGAAGGGAAATTAAGCAGGAGCTAGCAGACATGAAAGCTGAGATTGCGGATATCAAACTCGACGTCGAAACAAAGTTCGTAACACTCACCACGCATGTACATGCTGTAAGGACACCTCTTTATCCTTGAAAAAACGCTAGTATCTAACCTTTACCAGCTCGATCGCAGAATCGACCCCATCGTCAACCGCTACGCCGTAGATGCCGTACGCGCAGTCATGACCGAAGCAGCCGGTCTCACGTCCCTCGACGAGCTCTCCAATCCAGATGGCACCTGGTCTAGCCTCGGGGAAGCGCTCCGCACTCAGTTACAAGAGGTTAACCCATCGAACGAGATGCTTGCAGGCAGGGTTTTGGAGGGAGTAACTGTGGATGATCTTATTCGCTTTGCGTTTGGTGAGACAGCAGGTCGCCTGGTGCGTGATGGTAACCACCATGCTCATACTGCAACGCGTGAGGAGCTCTTAAGGAGTATTGAGTCTCTGCCAGAGAGTGAGGAGGAGATGCGTCACTTAATGATGGGCGCGCTGAGCCTTCTGGATAGCTCGCGTTGGTTCTTCCGTCGGTCCTAGCGACATCAGACTTTCCTATACTCCTCCATCTGCAACTCGGCCTCCACATTCTCTTTTATTACCGGTTATCGAACGTTGCATCATCTTTTACATGGTTTCCTTACATCATCGGCCGCTTCGGACCTATTTGCTCAATCTCAGTCTTGCTTTATCAGAACGATATTATCTTCGAGTAACGGTTTACGATTTCGGAAACTAGATCTACAGCTTGGTTCAGTTTCAGTGCATAATCGGCGTTATTGTGTTGCTCCTTTCAGTTGTTATTGAGCTACCTGTTCTTATGTGGATTGGGAGGTTTGCTACTATCGAAAGCATGCACTGCCTGCTGCGTCCATTTCTTTTATCTTCTTCCATATCCCTTCGCTCTTCCTTCAACTTCAACTCCTTCCTGCGCTAAAACACCTTATCTTTCGCCTCAAGCGCCTAGTTGCTTTCGTTCTTCTCTGTTGTTGCTGCCTAATTGGTTGTGGCTTCCCTGCTGGGTTTTATGGCTACTGCGGGTGCGGGAGTAGGAGCCATTTTGCTGCTATCTTTGTCCTTATCATCTCTACTATCCCATTCTTGTGAATGGACTGCGTCCAGTCTGGAGGGTTCTCTCAAGTCCGCTTTGCCCTTTCTACGTAACCGTTCCTACTCAAGTTGCCGTTTTGCGTTGCTGTTCTTTCCCAAGATTTTTGTTCAAGGAAGAGGGTTCTTTGATGAGTGGCATGTGGGTTCGAATGGTGTACAGGAGAAGATTGCTAGGATTTATGGATAAGCGGTTCTATGGTTTGAGCAAGGAAGGCAAATTTAATGGGTTGTTGGGAGTTGCTCATCTAGAATCCTGTGAACGTAATCTGGAACTGATCCGGAGAGTGCATTGGCCCTTGGTGACTTCGTTTGTGCTCATCTCGAGCCTCGGTGACATGTGTGCCGCGAGATCGAGACAGGTGTCTCCTTGTATGCCGCCGGTGAGAATTTCGTTTAATTCTCGTAATCACCCTAGCGAAGACAAAAAGAAGTGACAAGCAGCCGGCTGAGTATTGTAAATAGATTGGCTACGGGAGATATGATCCCAAGTCGAATATGAGCAGGTACGACAAACATAATTCCATCCATGACCCGCTCAATTGAAAAAGATGTGAGTCCATCCAACGTATTACTACATAATCTACGGTGTTGGCTATGGCCATACACAGTATCCATCAAAAGCACATCTACCACTCGGGCAACGGCACGACGTGATCGTCCCTCGATACCCATTAACAGGTCTGGCATCTGGTCGCCGTTCCCTCGTGTGTTGCCTTTTTGCATATATCGAACCCGCAGTTTGAGCAAGGCCCTCGATCGCTCCATGCGTCGATGTGAAAGCTATCTCCCTTCCATTTCCGTAAGCTCCGTCATCAGCACCTCGAGCGCCTGAGCCACGGCCGTGTCAAGAACAAGCGGGCAACGTCCCAGTCGATGGGAGACGAGCGGTCGTCGAGTGGTGTGAGATCCGATTGACTGGGCGCAGTGCTAGTTGGTCGTAATGGAAACGGCGAAGTTTCATCTACCGCTGGCAGGCTTGCGTTTGCGGGCTTTGCGTAAGGAGGGGGGTACGTAAACTGAGATTGCTTAATGCGTTGCCGAGCAAGACCGGTGCTGCGCTTGAGGGCCGAGGCGAAAGTTGGGCCTGTGTAGCGTGTTTTGAGCTGAAGAGGGATGGTTAGTGAAAGGGAATGAAAGAACGGGAGGAGAGAGGCTCGAGGGATGGGATGCGTGCCTTTGTGATTGATGCCCCGCTTGGTGTTGTCTTGGATGGAGTTTGAGTGTGGAATGGGGGTGGGAGTGGCGGAGTGGTGGAATGCGGAGTTGCCCGCACGATGGGTTCAAGGGGATGGAAAAGGAGTGAAATGTGGTACCGCGCGACACGGGTGGTGGATTATACTGCGGCAGGATCGTCGTCCGCAAATGGTAGACCGTATTGTTTTGTGAAGAGGGAGAGGATTCGGTACAAGGGAGGGGCGATGGTGAGATGAGCGAAAGAAGGTTTCGCGACAACTCAGTGCGCGGGTTGCCTGATCTCATCCGCTGAGTCCCTCGGTTACTATTGCAAGCGCCATAAGCGAGCGGTGGGGCTTTACACTCGCAACGTGGCCTCAAATGGGGAGATCTACCAGGAAAATACGGAGCCCGCAGATACCCAGTCACTTCTACACCCCTCCCGGTACGCTTCCAGATTTCTCCCCATTTGCGCTTCATCATGGATACAGAAACAGTCGCATGCACCTCAACCATTCCCGACCAATTAAAAGCCTGGGACGAGAGCGTACGGCTGATTATCGAAGACTTGAACGTCCTACATGGCCAGATGCTGGAGTCACTCGAGAACACAGCACGACGCTTAGAGGAGACGGAGAAACGGCTTGAGAGGCACATTGAGAAGACGGGAGCCTTCAAAAATGACATGGCTGTGAAGCTGGAAAAGATGGAGAGACGGATTGGCAAGGTGTGATCGAGTCTGGGCGGTAAAAGGTGTAGCGGTTCACTGACCGGTTGTAGCTCGAGGAGCACGTTGATGCTGTTTATGTTGGACGGGATTTGCCTGTGAAGAAGATAGGAGAGTCGAAAGTCATGAAAGTTACCTGGTACAAGACTGGATTTGCTGATGCTACTGTGAAGGAGGGCGATATGGGCATGTTGATTTCGCATGGATGAGAGACGCACGCAGGATACCCACGGTTAAATAGAATCAAAATTTAAAAGGCGGTGGATAACTCAACTCTACCGTACCACTCCACATGAACCAGCAGTTATAGACAAACGCAATTACGCATCCAAGCTAAATTCACGAGCCATCTACAATCCCGGATCCTCCCTCCAGAATCACAACAGCTTGCAGACCTCGCCCCCTAAATGCCGACGACCTCAATCCCCCCTCCCTGCTCCAATGCCATCACCTCAAACCACCCTATCACCCTTCCCAGCCCTGCCCCAACATCGAACCCTCTCCCCCGCCCTAACACCAGACTCTCCACAAACTCCCTCACACTCCTGCCCTCCGGAAACCCCTTCCTCCCCTCATCCCCCTCCTCCATCGCTTCAAACGTCGCCACAAGCCAGTCCCTCGTCGACAACCTACTCCCACCACACATCCTCAACACAGCCTCGAAGCTCTCCTCCCCTGCAGCCTGAGCAAGACAGTCTCTGGCGAGATCCATCATTTTTCGGAAGGTTGGGGCGGCGAGCGGGTGCGGCCCATGCTGGAAGGATGTTAAGTTTGGCAGGGCTGTGGGGGAATGGAGATATGGACCTGGATGGAGGTGCGGTTGTCTTTGTAATTCTCGATTGCATCGAGGAAGGCTTGTCTCAGGGGACTGCTTTTGCCGGATGTACTGGAGGAGATGCCGAGTATGGCGGGGTCGATTGGTGGGACGACGGGCATTTTTGGTTGGGTGTTGTGTTGGTGATGAGAGTGAAAATGAAGCGAGGTGGGGGGAAATGTGTTCGAAAAGCGGGGTAGGATGGGGCGTTTCCGAGGCTTCGTTCACAACCTGCAGGTAGGAAGAATCTGGCAAGACTTCAGGACTAGGAGATTGTGTTATGTAAATATCCGTCGACGAGGATCCTGCTATAGTGGATCGCTGTAGTGGATCGGTGATGCGCATGGGTGGCTTTCCCTGGCTTCTTATCCGTAAGGATCCCCGGTTCGAGTCGAAGTCAGTAGCAAAAAACCCTCGACGGGCGCGAAGACTTTTGTTGGCTGTCCAGACATAAGTTCTTTTTGTGTTTTCTTCTTTAAAGATTCCGTGCAGAGCCGCATGTACAACTCTATGAAGCTTTACAACCCGCTCGTAAGCTGAAAGCGTGAGGTACAGCATTCAAATCACGAGCACAAGCACTGGCTTCAAAAGAACCATCTTAAGTACCGAGCTTATGATGCTAAAGACCTCCAGACGCCATCATATCATACAAGCACAAACAACAAGTACGGAAACGGTGAGATAAATGCTACAAAAGCACCATCTCTGTACGATTTTCTCTACACGTAGCAGGAGTGGTGCAAGACAATTGAATTCAAAAGGGGATGCGATGAATGCATGAAACAATATATCACGAACAAGGACTCCATACGTAAAAATCGATCGCAGCAAAGTAGGGCTTCCTACATCTCCTCTTGCAAAGAGACAGTGCAATCTTTACACGTTGTAGCCATCCCTCGCAGACTCACAGAAGCAACATCTTGAAAGTACGTTAGGCTTTAGCTAGAGCATACCGGTAAAAAGGCGCAAGGCCACTTGACGACACAGAATGTTAAGAGGGTGAACCAAGTCAGGGCACGACAATGGGGATGCAGACATGTCGACAAGCAAAAGACTGCAAGTGGTGATAACTGCGAAAGTGCAGGTACTAATAGGTTGCTGTTGAAAGAGGCTTCGGAATGTCGTGACGTCGCATTTCACTTCCAGATCAATCAACAAACTACGTAGCTTCCACGTAAGAGTACAAGATGAGTACACCCAATACCATGTACACGATATATTTTACGCGGTTCGAAGAAAGGGATCTACATGGACTACGAGCCTTGTTCTCTGTCCATTTGTATGTACGGTTCATGAGTTCTTCGTTTGAAGGTTTGCATGTACACGCACAAAGTATATGCATGTACATGCGGATCCGCTCTTTTCTGCGCCACTATCTCGCTGAGACCATACGCCGATACAGATGGTACCTATCTATGCGGGAAGGCTCTGAGACAAGACCACAAAACTCCGAAAAATCAACATCATTTTCGGAAAGACTTTAACGCACTATGAACGTAAGGTCAACTTTGGATCCTTAGTAAGCATCCGTCAGTTCTCATTAATCCGAGCAGCATGGTATATATGTATACACATATTCTTAGGTGACGAACCAGTTTGCAACACGTCCTATCTCTTAATTGAGTGAACTGGCGATTTACAACCGAGAACAAGATAACAGTGCGCACTTCACCATCACCATATACTACATACATGCGCATACTATGCACTTAGTCATCCAATTCTGAAATCCTTTGCTACTACTATATATGCAACCATTGTTATATATGCGTATCCCCATTCTTCCCATATGCCTCGTAAAGCAAATCTGGGATACGTATTTGCTGGCAGCACGGAACGGAAGGAAGGTGGGAAACGTACGGGCTTCTCGATCCTCAGTTGAGTGTTGTACGCATCTTTCCAATTTCTCTTCCTATACGATTCTTTCTCTCTCTGATTTTGTGGTTCCTTGGTAATAGTGTTGATAGTGAAGACTTCACACCACCCGTTTTTTCCGCTGCTTCCTGCACTCTAAAAATGGGCTGCTCCTTAATGATATGAGCGTGTGTGCAGCACCAACACCGACTGTATTTGGGACAGTAGATCTTCGCACACATGAATCTTACAGGTCGAATGGAACACATTTCTTGCATGATATTGTGGATTCAAAGGCAGAAGGAAGTGGTCGTGAGTTGCGAGGGGTTTGTTTCCGTCAGGGCAGCTGCAGCTAGACCGAGGGATGGGGGACGTTGCACTGCATTGTAAGCTCATGTGAGGGCTCGGAATCGAAATGTATAGGGGATACTTTATATTGGGTTGATTTGTTGGCTTTATCAGGAGGGTACGATAAAATGGCAACCAAGCACTCCAATAGTACTGCTTGTCTTGTACATGTGTGCTATACCTTGGTTAAGTAAGTAGGTGCGGCTAATGTTCATGCCCATCCGTGAGTTCAAGTATGTAAATACATACTTAAGTATGTGTGAGCGCATTAAACAGTCCTCCGTTTTCGGTGGAGATGTTGAATTATACTCGTGTTCCTCTTCTTGACGACTTGTTATAGCTTGCTACTTATCTTTTATGGTACTTCGTACAGTCTTTACTTGCTCCATACCGAGACAGAACGAAACGTTCTGCTTGCCATAAGTGCGAAAGTAAGTACATACCAACGGATATTCAGTTGCCTACAGGATAACGTGAGGTCTACCACTGTGACATTCTCGTCACGTAAAGGAATGCTAGTGTAAAGCTTTCATTTCCTGATTCTTGCGGATCTCGAATCGTGTAGCAGCCTGAGTTGGATGTCTTCGTTGAAGTCTAATGTTATCCCCATTTAGCGTGCATTTCATAGTCGTGTACGTAAGAGCATTTCTCGTGAAGAAGATTCGATCTGAGTCTCGTTGCCCTGGACCCATTCTCATATTGACCATGGGAGTTTCTTCGTCGGGGCCATCCAAGTAAAGATGTTGGTGGGGTATTCTGAGTTCCGCGGTACTGCTGTGTTATCTGCTTCTCAGGCTGTTAATATCGATCTTGCGCTAACCGGTGAAGTGTGACGTTCGCTGTTGATTCAACGACTTGACCGGCTCTGTTTCTCTAGATATTTTGTGTCCACTCTTGTAGTCGGGTGGATGATACGTGGGGTTGCAATTGTAGCTTGAATCGTTTTTATGAATCGGTGCATGGTGTGCAAAGTGAGAAGGACTCACATGATAGTCTTGGAGTTTATATGTCGTAAGCTCTTCCGGGGCGCGAGCACATGCACATAAGCAGTGCGAGGAGTTTCTAAATTGAGAAAGATAGGAATGCAGATTGAATACAAAGCACCGTTTACGTGTGGTTTCCAGTTGAAAGCCGCTTTGAAATATTGCAGGGTCACATTTCTCTTGCAGTTCAAGGTACGCAATAGCACAAGAAGAGTAAACTCACCACCTTATACAGGCTATACGAGACTTCGAGAATGGATCAACATGGTGACATGAGCAATAGTCTCTTTCTAGTTGTAATATGTACTTACGGGTCAAGTACTCTTTGGAAGAAGGGTGCCTCACATACTACCAGTAAATAAATGTGCACCAGCTGTTTCTTGCGTCAGAAGCTCACTGCCTGGTTACAGTAGACACACGTAAGCGTGGAGACCTTTGAAATCAAGACGAGGCTACGGATATCAAAAACAGGTTCACTTTCGCACGAGCTTGACATATCTAATTCAAGTACATACTTGATATGTAGAGGGCTGAACGATTTCTATCCAGCAACAAAGTAAGTATGTACATAGCGTGTCAGACTGCAACAGGAACCGCCTGTGGGGCGGTACGTAGCACGGAAACAAGCAAATGATTCGCTCTTCGGTTTTGCGAGACTCTGTTCTTCTTCCGAAGGCATTTGCTACATGCATATGCATTCAGCTATAGCTACAGCTGCCGGACCATCTCTGTTACGGTTCTTCAAAGCCTTTCATTTTTCTGACCGCACATTTACGCCTGGCTACTTACTTAGGTACTTATTCGTGCATGCGGAAAGATTCGACGCTTTACGAAAGCCCCTTGTGGAAACGAGAAAAGTTCTTTGTTCCCGGTCAACATTCCCAACCCAAACAAAATTTGCCATAACCTTGCGACCTCAGGAAGCTCACATCCCCAATCCCCCTCCTCCACCAACCCCAACCAAACCCTCGCTTCTTTTTTCTCGTATTAACTCCAAACCCAAGCAGCCTTTGGCACAACCTCGCGATAACAGGAAGCTCGAATCCCCGAATCTCCAGCCCTCTGCCTGTAAGAATCCCACCACCAACCCCAAACTCTCAACGCCGCTAACAGACATGTATTTCCTGTCTAGGTACTTCGCAGGCATATCCAACCATCAACGCCGACGTCTCCTCGACCACCCCACGCTCACGGACGCAAACCAACACAAGCATCTCAAGCAGAGACCGCAGCGCACCACCACAGCCATCCACCATACCAGCCTCTCCACCCCGAGCTGCTGCATCTCCAGCACGCTGAAGAGCAACTCGCGGCACCGACCCGCAAAATCGCAGCGCCTGCACTACCCCATAGAAGCTATGAAATCAGCCGCAAAGCATCTCAATATCATGGTGGATCAACTGCGGAGCTTGACAGGAGCACTGGAGATGGAACTCGCCTCACATTGGAAATGGATGGGACACAACCGGTGCAATCACTCCACTGACCAGTGGCAGCAACGCAAGTGCCGACGGAAGCAAAAGAAACTGTCAATTCTTCTGCACATTAGCAGCTTGCGTCTGGTAGAACCACGAATTATTCAGATTTTCGTCATCCGAGTCGCAGACGGCGTACTTGATGATGACTGCACGGTCGGAATACACAGCACTCACGCCTGAACCGCCTTCACTGCCATTAACTGCTTTATCCTCGCTATTCACTATCTGGTCCGGTAATATTCTTTTGTCAATGCCTCAGCAATGGTGGTCCTCGAAGCACTCGAATTCGAATACAACGTTATCAGGCTCTGGTTTGAACGCGAAGACGAGAAAGGGAAGGAGAATGCTCGTGCATTTGGTGAGGGGTGTTTTGCGACCAATCATAGCGGAGGTGGTGGTTCAAATTGTGGGGGCTCGTGTGGTGGAGGAGGGGAAGAGGTGGTGGGCGGATGCGGTAGCTTTGGTTACGTTGGGGGAGAAAGATCTACGAGCGCACCTCAAGGAATTTTTCCAACCACCAACACCTTCGTCGTACTGTACATCTTTATCCGCCTCCGGCCTTCTTCTCGGTCTTCCGAACTCTCAATACCGCCGATTACTCCACTCGGACGGCGTTGTCGGCCCCGTTTCGCCGAAATTAAACCACGGACCGACCCTTCGCTCAATTCCGCACTGTACTGCGGACCGACTACCCACCAAACTCGCACCGAGCTCCTTACGGACCCTACTCAAATTTCTAGCATCAAGACGGATAAAGGTTCTCTCCTTTTGACGTTTTTGTGCTTTGTAAGTATCTACACTTCTTCTTTCGACATGAAACTAACCAATTGAAAAGTACACTTCACGATTCCGCTCGGTCTTTCTCGACAGCTGCATGCGACATGCACCATCCAGCTGCAACGCCGGGTTTTCAACAGCACAGCATCATAGCAACGGCATGCTTGTAAATGGCAGCAGAAAGCCCATCATCGCTAATGTATTCGTCGCCGAAAGCTGACCACCGATGCTCCCGAATTACGATATCACTTCAGGCACCACTGTTTGATTCACAAGCTCCCTTGCCCTGTACCAGGCCTCGAGGCGGGGATATTTCGATCTGAGGAGGCCACAACGCGGTCGAGGCAGCGTCTCTCAATACCCCTTGGATTCTCGGCAACCTGTGGCAGCTCACGCTGTGGGATCGGTGCCCTAGGACGGAGATTGGTTTCAAGACGTGCCGCTTGAGCGTCTCCGGAAAAGACAGAGAGCGCATCCGACCTTAAGGGCTTGCCATAGCGTTTACTTCCCCATGGAGCGGTTTTCTTAGGAAACGGGGATCGGTATCTTGGATCGCCTAACTTAAGAGTCACGTCAAAGAAACTGGGACGGCCGGAATTGAGCCGTTACAGGCCTAAGAACTACTTAGCACGGACGATTCTTAAGATGCTTATATACGGTTTGGGATGCCCCCGCGTTGG
This sequence comes from Ascobolus immersus RN42, assembly GCA_003788565.2. Taxonomy (NCBI): domain Eukaryota; kingdom Fungi; phylum Ascomycota; class Pezizomycetes; order Pezizales; family Ascobolaceae; genus Ascobolus; species Ascobolus immersus. The sequence goes on along the minus strand of ML119710.1, from coordinate 8,747 downwards.
TAGTTTACTAACCATCATTCTCACAGAGACCTTTTCCTTATCGATTTCGAACGCTACAGCACTTATTCACCCCAAATTCTACCATCGTCACTTTGATTCTTTTTTTCACCATGGAATTTACTACCACATCTGAGCAGCCCTTCGGCATTGCCGCTGGAGCTTTGGCCTTCCACCCAACCATCGAGAACTTCTCCTGGAACACTAACCCCTTCTCCCAAGACCCCTTGAACGGTTGCCAGGCTGGTGGCACTGCATTCGCCGAATGGAATAACCTTGACGCCGTCTCCTTCTTTCCCGCCCAAGGTATGATGCCAAAGCTGGAACCTCAAATTGTTACTCATGCATCGACAGCAAGCACTAGGGTACACTCAGAGACGCCATGCGCCAGCGTTGTCGATAACAGGGAGCCGATAACCCCTCCACCGAGCCCCGCTCCAGTGACTACACCGGTGTCTCCAACCCGTACCTTCGACCGGTTTACTCCGCAAGATCGCGAGAACATAAGGAAAGGAAACATGCCGGTTCCAACTCCTCTCCCACGGTACCGGATGGCGCCCAAAGCGACACTTCCGACCTTGCCTGCCAGTGTGTATGCCATCGGGCAAAGGCACCCACCAGTAACGCCACCAGTACCTACTGCGCCGGCTGACGAGGATTATGAAGCTATCGAGAACCTATTTTGCGAACTTGTCGAGCATCCCGACCTGCAGACGCCGAGGGAAGGGGCAGTGGATCCCTGTGTGTTGGCCATGCAGCTAAGAGACATGTTCTATGGCGAGATGAACAAGTTGAAAGCGGTCATCAAGGCACAGGAGGAACGCATTACTGACTTAACTGATGATGCCCTCACGGTTAAAGAGGATGTGGAAGCTTATGTCAAGGAAGTGGAGATCGTATACGAGGAGGTGATGGAGGAGAGAGACCAGCTCCACAGCCGAGTTGATCCGATAACCAATAGGTATCTTGTGGACTCTAGTCGAGAGTTATACACCCAAGAAGCCTTTGGTACCACTTTTAAAGACCTCGTGAAGGAAAAGCAAGGCTGGGGTAACGCCCGGCGCGCATTATCAGATCGGTTGATTTCTCTTTATGGAAATAACAATATCGGATGCGTCCCTCTTCCAGCTGGGGTGACCGTGTTCAGCCTCATAAGGTATTTGTGTAATGCACGAGATGTGGTGGAAGACGGCAATTTTCAAGCTCATTCCTCCACAAGAGAAGAGGTTGTTAGGGGGATCTTAAGCTTAACCAATGAAGCGAGTGCCGAAAGTCGAGGGATGCTGACGACGATGTTGGGTGTTTTGGATGGAATGGGCTGGTGGGCCATCCCTGAGTGGATGAAGCCGTTGATGGAACAGGAAGGCGATGCAGAGCGAGCCGTATCCGGCTGATATTCTTATTGAGTTATATTGGACTACGATGTACTAGTGTTCTGTTTTTGGGATTAAGTAGCTTGATCATGATGTTTTATGGGATACCTATCAGTTGTTATGCTTCAATGCCAGAGCTATTATGACCGCCGTATCTTTCCTTTTATGCTTTTGCTCGTGAAATGGCCAGTGGCTGGTAGCATGAAGGTTAACGTTGTTGTCGACATGTCATTGGAGCTGAACACGAACACAGATCTGGACCACGAAATGGGGGATGTTATTGCGAAGGAGATGAGGAACGAGACTGAATACCGAGACCATCATACTAAGTACTTTGATACCGTACGTACTTTGCCAGTTTATAACGCTTTCGCAGTGCACCCTTGTTGCTCGCTCTGCGACTTGTCTTTCTTTTTGTATACCCTTCAAAGTGAAGATGGAATTCCGATACTTCTTTATTCTCTTTGTCGCCAGAGAGTGACTTTCTAGATAACCTTCGCATATACTTGCGCATAGTTCATGGTCAAGCCAGCTCGGAAAGAAGTCAAGATGGAGCTCGTAGTTCATTCATGATTCCGTCTGGTATAAGGTCTGTCTCTGATATATTAGAAGTACGTATTCCTTTCTTAGGAGTTGTGACTGTTCGGACGTGCATAGGACAAGCTTTGAACGTGAGAATCCCGTTACCGGTACCGTGCAGAATTGTGTCTGCGTAGGCTGTCGAAGTCTCCGTTGTGAGCTACACCGCTCTTAAGTGAACCGTGATGTTGCTTGGAAATCCGAGGTAGCATTCGATAACGCTCGTTCATCCATACTGTCCGTCAAGATGGAATCTGGCCGCATGACGTGATAACTCGTACCTGTAGTACTTTGGATCTTGCATGGACTGTTCTTAATTATGCGTAGGTTTCGATTCCAGTGGTGGAAGTCGCTTGGAATGCGTGTACGGAGAAAGGTGCAGATATTGTTGATGAACGGTTCAACATATGCCTTCTACAAGACCGTACTCTCACCTGCTGGTTGGCGAACCCGCGTACGATCTTTGCTTGCTTCGGGTACTTTTTACTCGTGCCTTCGATGGGCGTCGCACCTTTTCGTGTTCTTGCAGCTTGTGCTTCAACAATGAGAGCATGGATCTTTATCATCCCTACAGCATTTGACTGTGCACTTGTGGTGTTTTGCATATCCTTCGCACTGACGACTCGTAACCCTTCACTTGCATGCTTGCAGTATCTAGCGGTAATCTTCCCCGTATCGGATTGTTCTTGCGGTACATTGCGGAACTTCATGATCCTTGCTTTTGCAACAGGCCATTATTTGTTTGGGATTTGGTGCATCGATGGTAAGTAATTCGTAACCGCTCATGGTAGACTTGTTGCCATTGGGGTAACTCTTGGAGCGTCGGATTCGAATTACTTCAGTGTTGATCAATAAGCAGCTAACTGCGAAGTGCATCGCAATCTTCACTTGTTTTGCGTATGATGGATCACAGTTCGCTCGCTGTATCTTTCTAGGCTGAGCGAGCTACTCGCACTACAACTCGTTTCGCTAAACACTCTTCGTTCATGGATCTCGTTTTGCTTTGCAACTGGATGTCGAGCTTGTTTTCTGGATTGAGACTAGCGAATTGTCAACCTGATCACTACTTAGTAGTCGTACGCGCGACAGTTGTATTGGATGTGAGCAGGAACAGGGCGGCACGTTCGTAGAACTCTGTCGTCGTGAATTGTCCTGTCCTTCGTGTGATCCACTTGCACGGGCTCTTTCATACTTGCAAGAAGTAGCTAATGGTCTGGCACATATCATACTCGTTTTTCAAGCTTGAGAGAAGCAATATTTCGACTTGATCGTTTGTGCGTTCAGTTCTTCTGAATCGAATGTGTATGTTTCGCCTCACGAGCTCACTTGGCTTCAGCAAGTGGTTGCGTGCAAAGTCTTCCAACCTCACAAGAGGTTCTCGTGTTCTTGGTTTGTCGAGTGGTTTTACTTGTGAATTTGGAGTTACACCCGTAGTTTTTCTTTCCATTGACTTGTAGACTGGTAGCTATTACGTGCGCTAAGGTTTGGAAGAGTGTAGGCATTAGATGTCCCTACTTAAGAAGTAGGCAAGTGATAGAACTCGTGTTTCCTTTTTGCTAGAGTTCGCATATTTCGCAGGCCCTTACGAGCAACGAACTACAATGTAGTATTCGTAGTATGTTGCGAAAGGTATCTTAGGTAAGAGCTACTCGAATCTTCTTGTTTCACGTATTCGATCCAGGATTTCCAGGAAAGCGAAAGCTTCGTGCTTCGGAATCTGGCTCGTCCCGTTGCTCTTTCTTACTTACTCGGCTAACTTCGCATTCGTGGGACGATCGTTTGCAAGGAAGTAAGTTTGCCTCGTTCTTTTTCTCAATGCTTATGATCTTGTGACCAATGCATCATGCATCTAGCAAAGTACTTAACCAATGTGACCGGATAAGGAAGATCATAAACCGAATTCGCTTTAGAAGGGCTTGATGTCTCGGGAAGGTGTTGACCATTTTGAGTGCCTCGTTTTTGAAAGTCGATAGTTTAAAGCAGCATTACGCACATGGATTTCTTCGCCTTTGCGCAATTCCGCTTGAACTTTGAACGGTAAAAATTCTCCTTGTCTTTGCAAAGGAAAGAAAGTGATTTTGAGCCGCAAATTTAAACATCTAGATCCCGAAAGGAAGCCAAAATAATGCTATCGACAATCACCAGGTACAAGGAAGAAGTATCTTCCATGATGCTCTCTAGTTCTTTTACTCTCGGGCAGTATCCATATCGGCGCAACCGGCCCAAAATCACTGACCCACCTTATCAGATCTGAGCGAAACAGCAATAATACTACACCTTCTTCGTCTCTCTCAGTCATCGGTCAAGAGAACAGTTCCTTTCACCCTTTAAGATTCTGGGAGCCTCCTGTTATCGCTGCTTCTGTCGCCACATTCCTTCCTACAGCAACCCTTTGAATTCTGGTGCACTTACCAATCTCATTACAAAGCGCTTTCCAAAGCAAGTAATAGCAATAGCGCAGGGGTGACGGGATAATGGTCTATATTTTCCTTCTGACCCGCTACCTAGATACCAACGAGAAGCAGCACAGTTGCGCAACCTCTAGCAGATTGGTAATTCTCCTGGTTCCAGCCATGCCACTGCAAGCGCTTCTTTTCCCACCTTCTTCAGTATAATCCGCTTCCTCCTACATCCCACCAAACACCATACTACGTCACTTCGTCACCCTGCAGAGCGCAATCTGCTCTGCGACCTGCTTTCCAATCAACACCTCCGCTAACCCCACCATTCCAAGGTCGCCTCCGCACCCACGATGCTCTTCCTGTTGATAAGGAATGCGTGTCAAGCACATCGCGTCATGATGTTCAGTTTTGGAGATTTACGGGAGGAAGGGCACGCGCACAGGTGGGATAAGCAGGTAGGATCGATGCTGCCTCGCGTAAGTTTTGGGAAAGGGGGAGATAACATTGGTGTTTGGAGGAGCTCAGGTAAGTGGAGGGACTGGCACTTTGCTAGTGGCGGACGGCAAGGGTATGCCGGATTTGTGTCTTATCATTGTGCCTTCGAATCTTCGTCATGAGGTTTCGAGGAAATTTGTATGCACTGACCTTTCATTAGGCTTGTATTTACGAGGTAGCCGGTGAACACACACTGTGGAGGCAGAAGGAGGTCGTTATTAGTGTAAGGAATAGAAGCAGCGTCCTGATTATAGTTGGGCAGATTCCAGTTCGAAAATCGAGATGCCTGGTAGAAGGGCGTGAGAGATATTTGAGAAAGGTCATGGAGAGTTTGAAAATTAGCTCGTAAGATAGGCCTACTAGTATAGGAGACTTTCGATTAGAGAATCAAAAACTGGCAAGCCTGTCTGTCACTCCGTTCCTTTCCTGATGATCTCCTGTTTGGAGGCCTCGCCTTGCTCTGTTGAACTAGAACATGAAGCCGGTTATCTACCTTTTATTTGCTGACGTGGGGACGCATCCTAACTCTCTGTCCTTTAAAGGTGATTGTTATTCCAATCGTATGGTTGCAGCTGTGGCATCTTGTACATGTATGCTATCACTGTACAGAAAGTTTTATATGGGTAAATTGTAAAAATACAATTTACAGCTCAAATTTGTGTGGCAGAACCCCAAAAAGCAGAGAGCTGTTCTCAAATTCACACCGTTACGGCCCTAAAACAACGATTATAGCCATAATTTTACAAGTAAAGCGCTGTAATTTACAAAAACTCCATTAAACTTGAGTAGAAAGCGTTGTTTCCTTTTAGATACAGCTTTAAGTGAAACAAAGCATTGTGATCGCTTAATTTACAATCCTTTCCCAGCACTTCTTACGAAAGTTGCAGAGTGCTTTTACAACACGAGGTTGGAATACAATGATAGGCAAAAGACCCTCAAAAGATAAAGCAGTATCCGCCAATGTCAAAAGCGGTAATCTCATAGCGCTGTAAGCAGTATCGCACAACTATAAAGCAGTAATCCCGGCCCATCGGCATAGCGCAGTATTATGTTAACAAGACACGAAGATGAATACAGCTTTAGGCTTCATGACACGCTAAAAAGCCTTACTGCTTTAGACTTCAGCATTGTGTTCGATGTAGAATTCACAACACCGCACTTTACTGCACCTCGTCAGGAACAACGCTAGAGCAATTTACTGCACCTCGTCAGGAACAACGCTAGAACACTTTACTGCACCTCGCCAGCAACAACGGTACAATATTAAGAAGAAGACACAAGCATTGTAATTTCACTAAGCATGTAAAAATTATCAACAAACGCAAATCAATATTCACTGCGCTAATCCCTAAACTTCTATTTCTCTACAACAGTGACGCAAACTCCACATACAACTCTAACAACTACATCCGCCTAAATCAATTCCGTATCCCCCCCAACTCATTATAAACGTAAATCAATAAAGCAGTAAAAATTCTTCCCTTCATGTTGAAAACAACTTCAATGTAAATCTTTCACATTAGTTTCCGCAAAACCTTGATCCCGGCGACTGTTTTACCCCCCGTCTGACCCATTCCACTCCGTCGCGCCAGCTCCTCAAGTTCTTGGCGTTCCTCCTCGGCAATCTGGTCGCGATGAGCCCGGCTCTCTTTTCTGGATGGAGCCCTTGCTGGTGCTATCCCCGGCGTCTGAACGGGCTCTCGACCGCACTTTGAGGCCTGTGAGGCACGAAGAGACATTGAATGAAACGAAAGCTGTCGGCCAGGCGCCGTCTTCCCACCCCGACGAGGCCCTTTGCTATTTGGATTGGGAAGCCGAATCGTCGCACGTCTCATCGGCGCCTGGTGTTCATCATTACTGGGAAATGCAACCCGTTTCGCCGACTTTGGCATACCCGCTCCTGGATCTCCCGAGCGCTTCTGGCCAAACGATCCCAAAGACCCTGCTCCGGTCACCAATCTGCCACATACACAACGAGGGGCTCCTTGCACATGCTGCCCAAACCCTGCACGGATAATGGGCGCTCTGGCCATTAAGTGCTGAACCGAGCGGCCACATGGGCACATATTTGCTCCGGCAAACTCATTTGCCTGCTTAGTAGCTGGAGCACGCGAGGTGGGAAGCGGCGCAGGTGCTACAGGAACGGCAATTTCAGGGGGCTCATCTTGTGGTACCGGATGGAATGGTGCATTTGTAGTAGTGGTGTAAGTCTGCACAAAGCCAGCCCGGCGTGCTGGAACCCGTCCTGGAAGAGATGTATCAGTCTGGTTTAGCTGCTCCGAAGGAACTGAAGCCAGCGGCGGAACCATCCACTGCATTCCAGACTGGTAGCCGGCAGCTCCTCTCAAGGGCTGGAATGGTGTAACCAACTCGCTCGGCCTGACACCAGTAGGGGGGCTAAACCCATGTGGAGCAACACCACCGGCGAATGGATGAGGTGTACCAAATAGAGGTGGAGGAGAATACATTCGGCGAGCTTCATACTCAGCAATTCGCATCTGAATCTGTATTCTAGATTCCCGGGCTACTTCCGCTCTTCGATTTGCTTCGTTGATGGTTTTCTGGCAGAGGGCCTGGCGGTAGGTGGAGTCATCGATTTCTTTCTGGAATGCTGCCATTCGTTGGCTCAGTATGAGCTCGCTTTCTGCCGGTTCATTTGCCTGCCGCTGCTCAACCCGTTGCTCTTTGGCCGGGGCCTCGACCCGTTGCTCCTTGGCCGGTGCCTCGACCCGTTGCTCCTTGGCCGGTGCCTCGACCCGTTGCTCCTTGGCCGGTGCCTCCATCCGTTGCTCCTTGGCCGGTGCCTCCATCCGTTGCTCCTTGGCCGGGGGTTGCTGTCCTTGAGGCTTAGGGGGCTCCTGCTTGGCGGGCGACGTCTGAGGACTCTGCTTGGCTGGTGTATCACTAGGTAGCGACTGCTTCGATGAAGGCTCCCGGAGTGGTGACTGCTTCGATGAAGGCTCAAGGGGTGATGTCTGCTTCGATGGAGGCTCAAAGGGTGACTTTGGTAACTTCCTCGATTCCGAACCGCCCTTTGATCTTTCTCGAATTTGCTGTGCTAGCTCAGTCATCGTTGGGCTGTATCCCTTTTCTTGTGGGCCCCTTTCTTTTGCATTCAAGCTCTTATTGCTAAACCCTAGATCATTATTGGGAATCTTTGACGAGCTATATCCTTCTCCTTGGCCTTCCGGTCCGTCTGAAGAGAGCTCTATTGCAGAGAACGGAGACGTCCCGGCAAAAGCAGCATCTTTTTTCCTCTTCGCCTGCCGTGACTCTAGCGCTTCTTGTTGCCGAACCCGCTTGTTTGCTGACCTCAACTGCTCATGATGACGCTCCATTTGCTCCATCTGAGCTGCAGATACTAGCTTCGTGCCAGCGGAATCAACTCGTTCGGAAGGGGGTGTTGTTGGTTCCGTAATGGCATCCGACTCATCTGGATCCCGCTTCAGCTCGCGAATATCACACTCAAACGGAAGGCGTGGCCGGAAAGTTGGATCTTGGGCCTGTCGTTTCTGGTTCAACTGCTCCTTTTCCCAATCACGAACCGCCACCGCCGTAGCACTATCGACGAATCTTCGGCCTTTGCCTTTAGGATTGCCAGCCTCATTGCTCCCTTCTAATTTTTCAGTCTCCTCGCTGATTGCTTGCCGAAATGCCTCCTCATACAGCTTTCGTTGTATAGCCACTTCATCTTGTACCTTCACAGGTGGAGCATGTAGTTGACTTGTAGCGTTCGGTGCAGATTGTTTCTGATCAACGGCACTGTGACGGGTAACCTCCTCTTGGGCCTTCTGTCTAGCAAGTTCTTTCTGCCTAACAATTTCCCTGTGGTCGGCACGTTCCTTCTCTCTAGCGAGTTCGTTTTTTCGAGCGAGCTCTTTCTGGTGATCAAGCTCCTTTT